>JASFAW010000172.1:25000-32038 GCA_030737815.1 Allium fistulosum | reverse complement strand
GGTAGCGTGGGACAAACAACTGTGTCCCACACTTGAAAGTGTGGGACTAGGCGTGTCCCACACTTGGAAGTGTGGGACAAGAGTGGTCCACACTATTTAGTGCATACCTGTCCCACAGTTGGATTTGCAGTGTTTGCCCCCACTCGCCGCTGGCTGCCGGCAAGGGAGGGTAGGTGGCGCGTGAAAGACAAAAGACTGGGTCCGTCCGGGATTTGAACCCGGGACCTCTCGCACCCTAAGCGAGAATCATACCCCTAGACCAACGGACCTAGTGGGATACACAACCAAGCTGGTGGCAGACGCGTTGGCGGCAGAGCCGTCACAATCCGTTCCAGGGTGGAGCAGTCAAAAGAGACGTGCCTCCAGAGAGAATCGAACTCTCGACCCCCAGTTATCTAGTTCCGATCAGCACGCTACTAGACTGGTGCTCTAACCACTGAGCTATGGAGGCGGCTGGGTACGAGGCGCGCGGCCTGGCAAAAACGGGATTGCACCCGCGCGACGGTCTGCTCGCGCGTCGGTCCTAAAACGGAAGGTCCCACCGAGACTTGAACTCGGATCGCAGGATTCAGAGTCCTGAGTGCTAACCATTACACCATGGGACCGCACGGGTGCGCCAAGCCCGCGAACACCCTTGCCTCACGCCAGTGCGGGCAGAGAAACACAACGAGTGAAATGACGATGAGGCAAAAGGTCCGACCGACGAGGATGAGATTCGAACTCACGCGGGCAGAGCCCATTGGATTAGCAGTCCAACGCCTTAACCACTCGGCCACCTCGTCTCATGCGGGGGAAGCCGCGGGAAATGCGTCCATGCGATGAGTTGATGGTAGTGACGCAGTGGAGTCAAAAACTTCCGGTACCGGGAATCGAACCCGAGCCGCCTGGGTGAGAGCCAGAAATCCTAACCACTAGACCATACCGGATAAATGTGAGAAAGGCGGGATCCAGGTGTTATACGAGGGGACCTCAACCGCAGAAGCACGTGTGAGAGGGCAAAAGGAAGACGCCCAACGTGGGGCTCGAACCCACGACCCCGGGATTAAGAGTCCCGTGCTCTACCGACTGAGCTAGCCGGGCTTGTAGCACTGCGACGACTCGTGCCTCTTTGAGACAGAAGCATGGGCACGAGGCAGGACTCGCGGCCTTTCTGGTGAGACGGTGCTGGGCGCGAGACGCCCTGGCAGTAGGCAACGCGAACACGCGCATGTGTGGAGCCGACCCGCGCTGCCTACGTGGTCGGGCGAGGGCCGTGCATGGCATCGCCCGCCGGGGCTCTGCTGAGCACCCTATGGTGGGAGTGTGCTCAGTAAGCATGCTCTGTTCATAGTGTCCCGAGCACACTATGAGATTTGTTGAGCTATTTTGGAACATGTTAGTCGCACAGAAAATTTCCGACCTGTCCACCGCTCGCACGTGTGTGCTTGTGTGTGCCTGTGTGTGCCTGTGTGTGCTTGTGGTGTGCCTGTGTGTGTGCCTGTGTGTGCCTGCGTGTGCCTGTGTGTGCCTGTGTGTGCCTGTGTGTGCTTGTGTGTGCTTGAGTGTGCTTGTATGTGCCTGTGTGTGCTTGTGTGTGCTTGTGTGTGCTTGAGTGTGCTTGAGTGTGCTTGTGTGTGCTTGTGTGTGCTTGTGTGTGCTTGAGTGTGCTTGAGTGTGCTTGTGTGTGCTTGTGTGTGTGCCTGTGTGTGCTTGTGTGTGCTTGAGTGTGCTTGTATGTGCCTTTGTGTGCTTGTGTGTGCTTGTGTGTGCTTGAGTGTGCTTGAGTGTGCTTGTGTGTGCTTGTGTGTGCGCCTGTGTGTGCCTGTGTGTGCTTGTGTGTCTGCCTGTGTGTGCCTGTGTGTGCTTGTGTGTGCCTGTGTGTGTGCCTGTGTCTGCCTGTGTGTGCCTGTGTGTGCCCGTGTGTGTGCCTGTGTGTACCTGTGTGTGTGCCTGTGTGTGCTTGTGTGTCTGCCTGTGTGTGCCTGTGTGTGCCTGTGTGTGTGCCTGTGTGTGCCTGTGTGTGCCTGTGTGTACCTGTGTGTGTGCCTGTGTGTGCTTGTGTGTCTGCCTGTGTGTGCCTGTGTGTGCCTGTGTGTGTACCTGTGTGTGTGCCTGTGTGTGCTTGTGTGTCTGCCTGTGTGTGCCTGTGTGTGCCTGTGTGTGTACCTGTGTGTGTGCCTGTGTGTGCTTGTGTGTCTGCCTGTGTGTGCCTGTGTGTGCCTGTGTGTGTACCTGTGTGTGTGCCTGTGTGTGCCTGTGTGTGTACCTGTGTGTGTACCTGTGTGTGTGCGCGCCTGTGTGTACCTGTGTGTGTGCCTGTGTGTGCCTGTGTGTGTGCCTGTGTGTGCCTGTGTGTGCCTGTGTGTACCTGTGTGTGTGCCTGTGTGTACCTGTGTGTGTGCCTGTGTGTGCCTGTGTGTGTACCTGTGTGTGTACCTGTGTGTGTGCGCCTGTGTGTACCTGTGTGTGTGCCTGTGTGTGCCTGTGTGTGCCTGTGTGTACCTGTGTGTGTGCCTGTGTGTGCTTGTGTGTCTGCCTGTGTGTGCCTGTGTGTGCCTGTGTGTGTACCTGTGTGTGTGCCTGTGTGTGCCTGTGTGTGTACCTGTGTGTGTACCTGTGTGTGTGCGCCTGTGTGTACCTGTGTGTGTGCCTGTGTGTGCCTGTGTGTGTACCTGTGTGTGTGTGCTTGTGTGTGCTTGTGTGTGCTTGTGCGCGCGTGGGTGCGCGCGAGCGTGTGTGTGTTTCAGGTCACTCTGGTATCAGTCTTGTTTGCGGCACGGTGCTGCACCGTGCGGCACGGTGCGGCACGTTGCGGCACGATGCGGCACGATGCGGCACGGTAGTCGACTAAATTTTGTCGACTCCATTTTGGCATGCTAATACACAGTTCTGCTTTCCTTTGGTTTTTTGCTACATTTTCAGTTTTAGGGTGATAAGCTGCTCAGGTTCAGACCCCAACAGCCACGAAAAGAAAATTCCATTTTTTGGCCAAAAAGTATGTTTTTTCACTTAACGGCCTTAACCCGTTTCAGGTCACTCTGGTATCAGTCTTGTTTGCGGCACGGTGCGGCACGGTGCGGCACGATACGGCACGGTGCGGCATGGTGCGGCACAGTGCGCCGCTAAGTCCCGACCAAAATTTTTCGCTGTTGTATTCCCAACGGTTGGTAGCCCTGTATGTAGGGTGTCGTGTTTATAAGTTACAAGTTGGTACTACAGTATCTGGTAGGCTCTATCTGTCTCTCTCGCACAGCTTCACAGGAAAATAGCACTAATCCTCCCCTCCTCTCCCCCCGCTCAATTTGTAGACTTACAGCCCGAACCGTGCTTTTATGCGGAAAAAATCCATGGCGCATCTGGGGAAGCCACAAAACGGCTTGCTCCAGACCAAAACCCCAACACCATTAATATTTTGAAACGGCGTTTTTAAGATACAAAAATTAACGTTAACACTTTATGACCGTTGAGAAGATTCCCCTCCTATGTCTGGCAAGTGATATTAGACGACCTCATAATTGACGTTATTTTTTGTATTCGCTTCATACATTTATAAAAGTTAACGTTATTTATAGATATCCGACAGCAGGGTTCTCGGTTAATATTTAACGAACTCATTTCAGTTTCTTTCAATAACGTTCCACAAATACCGTAAAATCCCGTGGTTATCATTTTAACGTTAATGATGATTTAACCTAAATTCTGAGGTAAAAAAAAAATATCTAACCCGGTTGAGGTAACGGCAATTCTGGGTATCTCCGAATTTCCGTTAAGTTACAAGTTACGTTAAGTTATCCCGCCCTGGTTGTTGAAAAAAAGAAGGGACACTAGGAAGAAGAAGAAAAAGTGTGAGACGAGTGGAAGTGCAGGGTGTCGAACCCTGTGCCTCTCACATGCAAAGCGAGCGCTCTACCGATGAGCTACACCCCCCTCCCGACGCTGGTCCGATTGAATCGTTTTGATATTTTAAATGGACGATGAACCATCCCTTTGTTTTGTCCGTGCTCCTGTGGCGATGCCTCTTGGAGATCAGTGGCCCCGCGGAGGGGCGACGCGTGAGCGTCCCTCGCGTGGATTTTTGACCTTTTCTGGCGGGTAAACGGCGGGACTAAATAAACAGACGGAGCGCAAAAAATACCGCAGTCGGTAGGACTCGAACCTACGCTCCCAGAGGGAAACTGATGTCTATCTGAATTTTTTCTAGTCAGTCGCCTTAACCACTCGGCCACGACTGCGCTGAGGAGTGACGCCGCCCCACAGTACCTATGAGTTGTTTCACGCGATGGTTGTGTTTGACTGGTGTGCACCGTTTCGCGCGTCGTGCGCCTGGCTGCCAGACGTCATTGCTGCGTGGGAGCGTGTTGCTGCTGTCGTTAGATGCCTCCATGGCTCAGTGGTTAGAGCACCGGTCTCGTAAACCGGGGGTCGGGAGTTCAAATCTCCCTGGAGGCAGTCAGCTCGTCGTTTTTCGGGTCTTGCCGACACCGATGTGGAAACTAGGTGGACGCTCACTACGTGATTGTTGCCGGTAGCCCCTGTGGCCTAATGGATAAGGCATCGGTCTCCTAAACCGGGGATTGAGGGTTCGAGTCCCTCCAGGGGTACTGCCTTGTCTTATTTTCCCCCCAAAAATGTGCATATTTTAACGTCAGAGCGGAAAAACGTAAAAATTTGATGTCAGAAGTGGGATTTGAACCCACGCCCTCATTCGAGGACCAGAACACTCGGGCCCGCTCTGCGAGACGGGCAAGGGCCATGGTTCCCTTGAGTCTGGCGCCTTAGACCGCTCGGCCATCCTGACGATGGTAGGCAGGGCGGCGTGCCGTGATAGTATTGGCACGCTCACGTCACGTAGCATGTGATCCGTGGCCGACGCGTTTCCCTGGACACCTAGTCGTCTTGCATCCACACATTGCGTATACGAGCCCGGTTAGCTCAGTCGCCGCCGCCGCCGAGTTGCCGCCAGCCACACCCGCGGAGTCATGACTCTCATCCCCAAGTCCACGAAGGTCATCTCCATCAACGACCTGCGCCCCATCACCCTGCTCAACGTAGACGGCAAGGTGTTCGGCCGTGTCCTGGCTCGTCGCCTCAGGACGATCCACAGCAAGCTGCTCGACGACTCCCAGGTGCGCGGCGGCAGGACGCGCAACATGCACGGCGCGCTTCTCGACCTGCGGGACGCCATCGCCCTCGTTGACCTCGCCAACCGACAGCGCGGCACCAAGGCGTCAGCGTGCATCGTCTCCGTGGACTTCGCGGGGGCGTTCAACTCCGTGCGCCACGACTACATGTGGCTCGTCTTGCGGCGGTACGGCGTCGCGGACAGCTTCGTCGACCTGCTGCAGAGCATGTATGCTGAAGCCACCACCCAGATCCGCCTCAACGGTGCCCTCGGTGGCGTCGTCCTGCTCGGCCGCGGCGTGCGCCAGGGCTGCCCCGTCGCCATGGACCTCTTCAACGTCGTCATGTCGCCACTCATGCGCGCGCTGTCTAGGAGGCTCGTGGGGGTCTCGGTGCCCAGCGCCGACGGCCTGCTCCAGCCCGCTCGCCTCGCAGCCACGGCCTACGTCGATGATGCCACAGTCGTCCTGGACCAGGCCAAGGAGGTTCCCGTGTTGGTCGACACCCTCGAGGCCTTCGGGGAGGAGTCTGGACTCGTCATCAACAGGGCCAAGACCAAGGCACTGCCGCTGGGCTCCTGGCAGAAGGACACCCCGCTGCCCTTCCCCTACGTGGACAGCGTCAAGGTGCTCGGCGTCGTGCTCGCGAGGACCGTCGCCGCCATGCAGCCTCTCAACTGGCCCGGCCGCCTTGCCGCCCTGCGCGGTGTCCTGGCGGACGCGCGCCTCCGCGCGCTCAACCTGGCACAGCGCGTGGAGTACGCCAACGTGTACGCCCTCTCCCTCATCTGGCACGTCGCGCAGGTGCTGCCCATCCCGGTGCGCGCCGCCACGGACGCCAGGAAGGCCATCTCGCGCTTCCTCTGGGCCGGCGAGCCCTTGCGTGTGCCCCTCGCCGTCGTCGTGCAGCCCTCGCGGCGCGGCGGCCTTGGCCTTCATGACCCGCTGCACAAGAGCAGGGCCATGTTCACCGCCCGGTGGATGACAGCAGCGCGCGCCGAGGAGCGCACACTGTCCGGCGCCTGGCTGCCGGTCCTTACGGCTCTCTTCAAGGACGACGAGACCGTGTCACCCGCCGTGCGCTACTTCACCAGCGCGCGCGAGACCTCCGCCAAGATGACCGTGCCCGACGACGCGCAGGGCCAGGCCCTCTCGCGCGCCATGTACTGCGTGCTGCTGGAGGAAGCCGCCGTCACGCCGCGTGTTCAGCTGCAGCGCCCCGCTGCCAACTGGGATATCGTCTGGAGGAGGCTGGCTTCCAAGGCCCTCCCCGTGGCCATCCGCGCCATGTGGTACCGCGCCGTCCACGACGTGCTGCCCACCAACGCCAGGCTCAAGGCGACGCGCCAGGCAGACAACTCCACCTGTCGGGCCTGTGGCGCCGCGGACGACACAGTGCTGCACCGGCTCACCATCTGCCAGGCCGGGTCGAAGGACATCTGGACATGGACTGCGGCCAAGGTCGCGCCCTTCCTGGACGACAGCGCCGCCGCCCTCGAGCCCACCACCATGCTCGTCCCGGACAGACCCGCCGCGTCCAAGGCTGCGGACGACGCCGTGGCATGGCTGCTCGCCACCACATGCAGCTTCTTGGCCGAGACGAAGGTGCACAGCATGGCCAAGTTCATGGCCTTCGCCGCCGGGCTGGAGCGCCCCCCCACCATCACCATCTAGACGACCGAGGCAGCTTCCACCTAGAAGAGACCGTGGTTCAGTTGTGTGAGCCCCTGCGATGAGCCGGTGTGCCCAAGGGCACATCTCGTGAGCAGGCCTGTAACGACCCGGTGCAGTCTTGAGCTGCATCCGCGAGCAGGATGTGAGGACGGACCGTGCACGCACGGATCCGGAACATGGTGATGATCCCCCGGTTCCGCGGTACAACGTTCTTCCCACCCCGGTCGTCTGGCGCTCCGCCCCTCCCCGTCTCTCCGGACGCCTG
>JASFAW010000172.1:0-20000 GCA_030737815.1 Allium fistulosum | reverse complement strand
CTGGACGGAGGCTGCATGGCATCCCTGAAGTGGAACCCCCCCTGGTCTGCTGACAAAAGAACAAGCGCCCCCGGGTGGGGTCGAACCACCAACCTTTCGGTTAACAGCCGAACGCGCTAACCATTGCGCCACGGAGGCCGACGAGGACGTCGAACCGTTGGCAAGTAGCGTTGGTGATCGCCTGTCGGGGTCATGGATGCAAAACATGCATCGGCCGGGAATCGAACCCGGGCCGCCCGCGTGGCTACCACTGAACCACCGATGCGTTGGTGCCCAATGCGAGTGACGGCCGCGAGGAGGTGCCCACTCGGAAAACCTCCCCGGGGCAGACGTACAGACACAGCCACACGCAGACACAAAGACGTATCCGACCGAACGTGCGTGACGCGGGCGGGGCGGCAGACGCACACCCGCGCGCACACACAGGTTATTCTTCGCGCGTATACGGGCGCCCAACGGCGCACACTCACACGCACACACAAAGTTGTATCTGAATACGGAACGCGCGTAGCGGGGACATGTGCGCCGGCAGGCGCACACCCGCACGCAGACGCATGTCGATTTCCGGCATCGCTCGAGCAAAAATGTGGAACGCTTCACGATTTTGCGTGTCATCCTTGCGCAGGGGCCATGCTAATCTTCTCTGTATCGTTCCAATTTTAGTATATGTACCGCCGAAGCGAGTACGGGGGCGAGCGGCGCTGCTGACCGTATATGTACTGCCTGCGGGCGGGCTCACTCTAGCCACGGCTCGTAGCCCCTCTGGACGGGCTGCCCAGGCTACTCTGTGATTCTGGTGGCTCCGTCGGCGTGGCAGGCGGACAGCAACTGCCACTGACTGCGCATTGGCATTGTGCCCGTGTCCGTGGCAATGGTGTGCCCATGGAGACAGGGCCTCAAACGTCAGCCTCTCGCACCGTGTCCTCGACGGGGGAGCCCCCTAGCGGCCGTCTCCGCAACCGTCCATAAAAGAAGCATCAGCTCGCGATCCTGCCAGGATTCGAACCTGGAATCTTCTGATCCGTAGTCAGACGCGTTATCCGTTGCGCCACAGGACCGACTATGATCACCATCATTGAGTCGACCCAACAAGCATCTGTCATCGGCTCGTCCCGTGAAAGCGTCCCGTGGCCCGATTTTGATCCATTTTTTTTTTCTTTTTTTCTTGTGTTTCTTTCTTTGTGAATCCCTGCGCGATCCTAATGGATGGTAAGGTGGCATCAAATCATGTCCGTAGCCCAGTCGAAACTTATTCCTTGTTTCCTTAAGGCGGAATCGTAGACGTGCACATGGTGTTGGTGGGCGTAGACCAAGAGGCGGCATGCTGTCCAGCCCCCCCCCCGGATGAGATGAGCCTGCACGACGACAGCACCCTAACTCCTCAGATTCGGGGGATTGGCTCAGATGGTAGAGCGCCCGCTTAGCATGCGGGAGGTCCAGAGATCGATACTCTGATCCTCCAATTGTTTTGGCAGGCGGATGGAGACGCTCGGTAACCCAGCAGCATTGGTACAGGGGCGAGGCAGCCGAAATCAGTGACGTTGAACCTGCAACAGAGCGAGTGAGCGAGTGATCAGACCCGGTTCCGCCGTTTCGCTCCGTCAAGTAGGTAGGGAAGCGGGCCGTGCGGTCACCTCTCGGGCCGCATCTTCGGTAGTATAGTGGTCAGTATCCCCGCCTGTCACGCGGGAGACCGGGGTTCGATTCCCCGCCGGAGAGGCTTTCCTTTTGAGCCAAAGAGGAGTCGTTCACTGCAAATCCAAGTGTGGGACAGGTATGCACTAAATAGTGTGGACCAAAATGTCCCACACTTCTAAGCGTCGACCACTCTTGTCCCACACTTGGAAGTGTAGGACACGCCGAGTCCCACACTTCCAAGTGTGGGACACACCGAGTCCCACACTTGGTAGCGTGGGACAAACAACTGTGTCCCACACTTGAAAGTGTGGGACTAGGCGTGTCCCACACTTGGAAGTGTGGGACAAGAGTGGTCCACACTATTTAGTGCATACCTGTCCCACAGTTGGATTTGCAGTGTTTGCCCCCACTCGCCGCTGGCTGCCGGCAAGGGAGGGTAGGTGGCGCGTGAAAGACAAAAGACTGGGTCCGTCCGGGATTTGAACCCGGGACCTCTCGCACCCTAAGCGAGAATCATACCCCTAGACCAACGGACCTAGTGGGATACACAACCAAGCTGGTGGCAGACGCGTTGGCGGCAGAGCCGTCACAATCCGTTCCAGGGTGGAGCAGTCAAAAGAGACGTGCCTCCAGAGAGAATCGAACTCTCGACCCCCAGTTATCTAGTTCCGATCAGCACGCTACTAGACTGGTGCTCTAACCACTGAGCTATGGAGGCGGCTGGGTACGAGGCGCGCGGCCTGGCAAAAACGGGATTGCACCCGCGCGACGGTCTGCTCGCGCGTCGGTCCTAAAACGGAAGGTCCCACCGAGACTTGAACTCGGATCGCAGGATTCAGAGTCCTGAGTGCTAACCATTACACCATGGGACCGCACGGGTGCGCCAAGCCCGCGAACACCCTTGCCTCACGCCAGTGCGGGCAGAGAAACACAACGAGTGAAATGACGATGAGGCAAAAGGTCCGACCGACGAGGATGAGATTCGAACTCACGCGGGCAGAGCCCATTGGATTAGCAGTCCAACGCCTTAACCACTCGGCCACCTCGTCTCATGCGGGGGAAGCCGCGGGAAATGCGTCCATGCGATGAGTTGATGGTAGTGACGCAGTGGAGTCAAAAACTTCCGGTACCGGGAATCGAACCCGAGCCGCCTGGGTGAGAGCCAGAAATCCTAACCACTAGACCATACCGGATAAATGTGAGAAAGGCGGGATCCAGGTGTTATACGAGGGGACCTCAACCGCAGAAGCACGTGTGAGAGGGCAAAAGGAAGACGCCCAACGTGGGGCTCGAACCCACGACCCCGGGATTAAGAGTCCCGTGCTCTACCGACTGAGCTAGCCGGGCTTGTAGCACTGCGACGACTCGTGCCTCTTTGAGACAGAAGCATGGGCACGAGGCAGGACTCGCGGCCTTTCTGGTGAGACGGTGCTGGGCGCGAGACGCCCTGGCAGTAGGCAACGCGAACACGCGCATGTGTGGAGCCGACCCGCGCTGCCTACGTGGTCGGGCGAGGGCCGTGCATGGCATCGCCCGCCGGGGCTCTGCTGAGCACCCTATGGTGGGAGTGTGCTCAGTAAGCATGCTCTGTTCATAGTGTCCCGAGCACACTATGAGATTTGTTGAGCTATTTTGGAACATGTTAGTCGCACAGAAAATTTCCGACCTGTCCACCGCTCGCACGTGTGTGCTTGTGTGTGCCTGTGTGTGCCTGTGTGTGCTTGTGGTGTGCCTGTGTGTGTGCCTGTGTGTGCCTGCGTGTGCCTGTGTGTGCCTGTGTGTGCCTGTGTGTGCTTGTGTGTGCTTGAGTGTGCTTGTATGTGCCTGTGTGTGCTTGTGTGTGCTTGTGTGTGCTTGAGTGTGCTTGAGTGTGCTTGTGTGTGCTTGTGTGTGCTTGTGTGTGCTTGAGTGTGCTTGAGTGTGCTTGTGTGTGCTTGTGTGTGTGCCTGTGTGTGCTTGTGTGTGCTTGAGTGTGCTTGTATGTGCCTTTGTGTGCTTGTGTGTGCTTGTGTGTGCTTGAGTGTGCTTGAGTGTGCTTGTGTGTGCTTGTGTGTGCGCCTGTGTGTGCCTGTGTGTGCTTGTGTGTCTGCCTGTGTGTGCCTGTGTGTGCTTGTGTGTGCCTGTGTGTGTGCCTGTGTCTGCCTGTGTGTGCCTGTGTGTGCCCGTGTGTGTGCCTGTGTGTACCTGTGTGTGTGCCTGTGTGTGCTTGTGTGTCTGCCTGTGTGTGCCTGTGTGTGCCTGTGTGTGTGCCTGTGTGTGCCTGTGTGTGCCTGTGTGTACCTGTGTGTGTGCCTGTGTGTGCTTGTGTGTCTGCCTGTGTGTGCCTGTGTGTGCCTGTGTGTGTACCTGTGTGTGTGCCTGTGTGTGCTTGTGTGTCTGCCTGTGTGTGCCTGTGTGTGCCTGTGTGTGTACCTGTGTGTGTGCCTGTGTGTGCTTGTGTGTCTGCCTGTGTGTGCCTGTGTGTGCCTGTGTGTGTACCTGTGTGTGTGCCTGTGTGTGCCTGTGTGTGTACCTGTGTGTGTACCTGTGTGTGTGCGCGCCTGTGTGTACCTGTGTGTGTGCCTGTGTGTGCCTGTGTGTGTGCCTGTGTGTGCCTGTGTGTGCCTGTGTGTACCTGTGTGTGTGCCTGTGTGTACCTGTGTGTGTGCCTGTGTGTGCCTGTGTGTGTACCTGTGTGTGTACCTGTGTGTGTGCGCCTGTGTGTACCTGTGTGTGTGCCTGTGTGTGCCTGTGTGTGCCTGTGTGTACCTGTGTGTGTGCCTGTGTGTGCTTGTGTGTCTGCCTGTGTGTGCCTGTGTGTGCCTGTGTGTGTACCTGTGTGTGTGCCTGTGTGTGCCTGTGTGTGTACCTGTGTGTGTACCTGTGTGTGTGCGCCTGTGTGTACCTGTGTGTGTGCCTGTGTGTGCCTGTGTGTGTACCTGTGTGTGTGTGCTTGTGTGTGCTTGTGTGTGCTTGTGCGCGCGTGGGTGCGCGCGAGCGTGTGTGTGTTTCAGGTCACTCTGGTATCAGTCTTGTTTGCGGCACGGTGCTGCACCGTGCGGCACGGTGCGGCACGTTGCGGCACGATGCGGCACGATGCGGCACGGTAGTCGACTAAATTTTGTCGACTCCATTTTGGCATGCTAATACACAGTTCTGCTTTCCTTTGGTTTTTTGCTACATTTTCAGTTTTAGGGTGATAAGCTGCTCAGGTTCAGACCCCAACAGCCACGAAAAGAAAATTCCATTTTTTGGCCAAAAAGTATGTTTTTTCACTTAACGGCCTTAACCCGTTTCAGGTCACTCTGGTATCAGTCTTGTTTGCGGCACGGTGCGGCACGGTGCGGCACGATACGGCACGGTGCGGCATGGTGCGGCACAGTGCGCCGCTAAGTCCCGACCAAAATTTTTCGCTGTTGTATTCCCAACGGTTGGTAGCCCTGTATGTAGGGTGTCGTGTTTATAAGTTACAAGTTGGTACTACAGTATCTGGTAGGCTCTATCTGTCTCTCTCGCACAGCTTCACAGGAAAATAGCACTAATCCTCCCCTCCTCTCCCCCCGCTCAATTTGTAGACTTACAGCCCGAACCGTGCTTTTATGCGGAAAAAATCCATGGCGCATCTGGGGAAGCCACAAAACGGCTTGCTCCAGACCAAAACCCCAACACCATTAATATTTTGAAACGGCGTTTTTAAGATACAAAAATTAACGTTAACACTTTATGACCGTTGAGAAGATTCCCCTCCTATGTCTGGCAAGTGATATTAGACGACCTCATAATTGACGTTATTTTTTGTATTCGCTTCATACATTTATAAAAGTTAACGTTATTTATAGATATCCGACAGCAGGGTTCTCGGTTAATATTTAACGAACTCATTTCAGTTTCTTTCAATAACGTTCCACAAATACCGTAAAATCCCGTGGTTATCATTTTAACGTTAATGATGATTTAACCTAAATTCTGAGGTAAAAAAAAAATATCTAACCCGGTTGAGGTAACGGCAATTCTGGGTATCTCCGAATTTCCGTTAAGTTACAAGTTACGTTAAGTTATCCCGCCCTGGTTGTTGAAAAAAAGAAGGGACACTAGGAAGAAGAAGAAAAAGTGTGAGACGAGTGGAAGTGCAGGGTGTCGAACCCTGTGCCTCTCACATGCAAAGCGAGCGCTCTACCGATGAGCTACACCCCCCTCCCGACGCTGGTCCGATTGAATCGTTTTGATATTTTAAATGGACGATGAACCATCCCTTTGTTTTGTCCGTGCTCCTGTGGCGATGCCTCTTGGAGATCAGTGGCCCCGCGGAGGGGCGACGCGTGAGCGTCCCTCGCGTGGATTTTTGACCTTTTCTGGCGGGTAAACGGCGGGACTAAATAAACAGACGGAGCGCAAAAAATACCGCAGTCGGTAGGACTCGAACCTACGCTCCCAGAGGGAAACTGATGTCTATCTGAATTTTTTCTAGTCAGTCGCCTTAACCACTCGGCCACGACTGCGCTGAGGAGTGACGCCGCCCCACAGTACCTATGAGTTGTTTCACGCGATGGTTGTGTTTGACTGGTGTGCACCGTTTCGCGCGTCGTGCGCCTGGCTGCCAGACGTCATTGCTGCGTGGGAGCGTGTTGCTGCTGTCGTTAGATGCCTCCATGGCTCAGTGGTTAGAGCACCGGTCTCGTAAACCGGGGGTCGGGAGTTCAAATCTCCCTGGAGGCAGTCAGCTCGTCGTTTTTCGGGTCTTGCCGACACCGATGTGGAAACTAGGTGGACGCTCACTACGTGATTGTTGCCGGTAGCCCCTGTGGCCTAATGGATAAGGCATCGGTCTCCTAAACCGGGGATTGAGGGTTCGAGTCCCTCCAGGGGTACTGCCTTGTCTTATTTTCCCCCCAAAAATGTGCATATTTTAACGTCAGAGCGGAAAAACGTAAAAATTTGATGTCAGAAGTGGGATTTGAACCCACGCCCTCATTCGAGGACCAGAACACTCGGGCCCGCTCTGCGAGACGGGCAAGGGCCATGGTTCCCTTGAGTCTGGCGCCTTAGACCGCTCGGCCATCCTGACGATGGTAGGCAGGGCGGCGTGCCGTGATAGTATTGGCACGCTCACGTCACGTAGCATGTGATCCGTGGCCGACGCGTTTCCCTGGACACCTAGTCGTCTTGCATCCACACATTGCGTATACGAGCCCGGTTAGCTCAGTCGCCGCCGCCGCCGAGTTGCCGCCAGCCACACCCGCGGAGTCATGACTCTCATCCCCAAGTCCACGAAGGTCATCTCCATCAACGACCTGCGCCCCATCACCCTGCTCAACGTAGACGGCAAGGTGTTCGGCCGTGTCCTGGCTCGTCGCCTCAGGACGATCCACAGCAAGCTGCTCGACGACTCCCAGGTGCGCGGCGGCAGGACGCGCAACATGCACGGCGCGCTTCTCGACCTGCGGGACGCCATCGCCCTCGTTGACCTCGCCAACCGACAGCGCGGCACCAAGGCGTCAGCGTGCATCGTCTCCGTGGACTTCGCGGGGGCGTTCAACTCCGTGCGCCACGACTACATGTGGCTCGTCTTGCGGCGGTACGGCGTCGCGGACAGCTTCGTCGACCTGCTGCAGAGCATGTATGCTGAAGCCACCACCCAGATCCGCCTCAACGGTGCCCTCGGTGGCGTCGTCCTGCTCGGCCGCGGCGTGCGCCAGGGCTGCCCCGTCGCCATGGACCTCTTCAACGTCGTCATGTCGCCACTCATGCGCGCGCTGTCTAGGAGGCTCGTGGGGGTCTCGGTGCCCAGCGCCGACGGCCTGCTCCAGCCCGCTCGCCTCGCAGCCACGGCTACGTCGATGATGCCACAGTCGTCCTGGACCAGGCCAAGGAGGTTCCCGTGTTGGTCGACACCCTCGAGGCCTTCGGGGAGGAGTCTGGACTCGTCATCAACAGGGCCAAGACCAAGGCACTGCCGCTGGGCTCCTGGCAGAAGGACACCCCGCTGCCCTTCCCCTACGTGGACAGCGTCAAGGTGCTCGGCGTCGTGCTCGCGAGGACCGTCGCCGCCATGCAGCCTCTCAACTGGCCCGGCCGCCTTGCCGCCCTGCGCGGTGTCCTGGCGGACGCGCGCCTCCGCGCGCTCAACCTGGCACAGCGCGTGGAGTACGCCAACGTGTACGCCCTCTCCCTCATCTGGCACGTCGCGCAGGTGCTGCCCATCCCGGTGCGCGCCGCCACGGACGCCAGGAAGGCCATCTCGCGCTTCCTCTGGGCCGGCGAGCCCTTGCGTGTGCCCCTCGCCGTCGTCGTGCAGCCCTCGCGGCGCGGCGGCCTTGGCCTTCATGACCCGCTGCACAAGAGCAGGGCCATGTTCACCGCCCGGTGGATGACAGCAGCGCGCGCCGAGGAGCGCACACTGTCCGGCGCCTGGCTGCCGGTCCTTACGGCTCTCTTCAAGGACGACGAGACCGTGTCACCCGCCGTGCGCTACTTCACCAGCGCGCGCGAGACCTCCGCCAAGATGACCGTGCCCGACGACGCGCAGGGCCAGGCCCTCTCGCGCGCCATGTACTGCGTGCTGCTGGAGGAAGCCGCCGTCACGCCGCGTGTTCAGCTGCAGCGCCCCGCTGCCAACTGGGATATCGTCTGGAGGAGGCTGGCTTCCAAGGCCCTCCCCGTGGCCATCCGCGCCATGTGGTACCGCGCCGTCCACGACGTGCTGCCCACCAACGCCAGGCTCAAGGCGACGCGCCAGGCAGACAACTCCACCTGTCGGGCCTGTGGCGCCGCGGACGACACAGTGCTGCACCGGCTCACCATCTGCCAGGCCGGGTCGAAGGACATCTGGACATGGACTGCGGCCAAGGTCGCGCCCTTCCTGGACGACAGCGCCGCCGCCCTCGAGCCCACCACCATGCTCGTCCCGGACAGACCCGCCGCGTCCAAGGCTGCGGACGACGCCGTGGCATGGCTGCTCGCCACCACATGCAGCTTCTTGGCCGAGACGAAGGTGCACAGCATGGCCAAGTTCATGGCCTTCGCCGCCGGGCTGGAGCGCCCCCCCACCATCACCATCTAGACGGACCGAGGCAGCTTCCACCTAGAAGAGACCGTGGTTCAGTTGTGTGAGCCCCTGCGATGAGCCGGTGTGCCCAAGGGCACATCTCGTGAGCAGGCCTGTAACGACCCGGTGCAGTCTTGAGCTGCATCCGCGAGCAGGATGTGAGGACGGACCGTGCACGCACGGATCCGGAACATGGTGATGATCCCCCGGTTCCGCGGTACAACGTTCTTCCCACCCCGGTCGTCTGGCGCTCCGCCCCTCCCCCGTCTCTCCGGACGCCTGGCCACCCGACGTCTGGCGCTCCGCCCCCTCCCAGACCTCTCCGGACGCCTGGCGCACCACCCGTCGCCACCGGCCACGCCGGGCCAGCCGACGACACGACGCGCAGCCAGCAGACGACGTGACAGCTACAGGCCAGCTAGCCTCCCCCCCCTTCCCCGGTCTCCTGGCGCGGCTGCCCCACAGTGCCCCTGGACGCCTAGCTCACTCCCCTGAGCGAAACGCCGCCAGCCGGCGCAGCTGCAGCTTGCAGACAAGCCGCCTCCTGGATTTTAATTGATATTGTTCTATTGTGATTCAATATTGCTATGAAATTATTCCTTGCTAATATAATACGTTCTAATTAAATTATATTTGTTGAAAAAAAATGTAACTGCTAGTCACTAACAGAATCGTTATGTGTTTCAGGTCGCCCAGTCCTTTCGGACGCAGCCCGCCCGCCGGTCCGACGGAGTGTGAGTCGATGACGACAGATGGCGCTGGGAGAGGAGTGTGCGAGAGAGAGAATGGGTCGAGCCGGCGGCGGACGACCATAACCTCAAATGATATTTTGCCTTGTTGCTTGATTCCTTGTAATTGTTATGTATTAACTAGCATAAATTATTGCCTGTTACATTACCTTACTTTTATTAGTCACGTTGTTATTACATATCATTTGATTTGTATCTTGTTTGTGACCAATAAAAATCTGTTAAAAAAAAAAAAAAAGTCGGTAGAGCATTGGACTTTTAATCCAAGGGTCGAGGGTTCAAGTCCCTCATTGGGCGTCTTGTTTTGCCTCTGGTGTCCCCTCTTGATGCACGTGTTTTGTCTCAAAGGATTGGCTCATTTTGAGGGGTGGGGCGTGGTCCCCGTGGACAAAAGTTGTGCGAAACCAAGCCCACCCCGGTACTGTAGCAGCCGTGACCGAGTGGTTAAGGGTGACTGACTTGAAAAGTGGTAGACATGATATCAGTTTCCCTCTGGGAGCGTAGGTTCGAATCCTGCCGGTTGCGTATTTTTGTTGTCGTACTCAATTTTAAGAAAAATGTCTTCTGAATGTAGAGAAGGCGGTGAAAGTAGTGGGATCCCCCACGAATTTGAGGCACATGAGAGAGGGGTCGAAAACATCCCGCTACCGTGAAAAATTGCTCGTTCTCTCTCTCCGGGCTCTGGTCGCCGGGGCTGCAACGTGGACGGGGCCCACGTCCGCAGTACGCCCCAAAAAGGATGGAAGGTGTGGAAGGGGTCGTGAGTCGGCGATGGCCATCCACGGACCTGAGTCCAAATGAGGTCCCTCTTGTTCACAATGCTCTTGCGCAACTTTGACACGGGGATTTAGCTCAAATGGCAGAGCACCCGCTTCGCATGTGGGAGGCACAGGGATCGATACCCTGAATCTCCATTTTATTCATTCATTCATCTATTCGTTTGTTTGTTTATTTCCAGCCCGTGGACCGTGGGTCTCGCACAGCCCGTCCGCAAAGTCGGCCAGTTAAGAAGAAATAGTCGGTAGGGCTGACGACGGAGCGCCTGGCAGGTGGGCAATAACGTGAAGTGCATGCACGGGTGCGTCGCGGGACGGCCTATCCTGACGTTCGCAGGCGCGCATCCTTGAGTTGAATTTGTAAGTAAAACGAAGGGTCTGATGAACGTGCTATGCGGACGGCCTGTGATTGGGTGGTAGCGAGATGGTGGTGGTCTCTTATCGTGGCCTGTTGGTCTAGGGGTATGATTCTCGCTTTGGGTGGCGAGAGGTCCCGGGTTCAAATCCCGGACGGGCCCTTGTTTTCTGAGAGAAACAGGCATGCTCGGGCCTGAACACCCGAACACTCTTCGCCCCCGCTGAAAACCCCGTGCACGGTCCCATGGTGTAATGGTTAGCACTCTGGACTTTGAATCCAGCGATCCGAGTTCAAATCTCGGTGGTATTAGTTTTGTTTTTTCTTAACGTGAAGGTTGAACCTTGTTGGGCAGTGTAGTGAGGAGCATTTTTAATCTACAGGCAGGGGGGTATAGCTCAGTGGTAGAGCATTCGACTGCAGATCGAGAGGTCCCCAGTTCAAACCCGGGTGCCCCCTTCTTTATGCCCAAGGCCAGTTTTTGATGGTGCAAAACAGTCATAAAGGTGGCAGCGGTGGGATTCGAACCCACGCCTCCGAAGAGACCAGTACCTGAAACTGGCGCCTTAGACCGCTCGGCCACGCTACCCGACACAACGGATGTTAAAGCCGTTCCGGTGACACCCGGTTCTTAAAAATACAGGCACAAGTGCAAAAGTGTTACTAGCAGAGCAAGGTTTCGATCCTCGGACCTCTGGGTTATGGGCCCAGCACGCTTCCACTGCGCCACTCTGCTACTCGTGGAAGAAAGTAAACCATCTCTGGTTCCGGTCAGACCCTGTTCCTTGCGCAATGAACGGCTGCGGCAGGTTATGATGGACTGATTACCGGAATAGGGTACCATCGTCCCGGTTCCGTGGTGTAGTGGTCATCACGTCTGCTTTACACGCAGAAGGCCCCCAGTTCGACCCTGGGCGGAATCATGTTTTGCCAGAGCAGACGCCGTGTCCCCAGGGCAAAGCAGAGGCGGTACGAGGCGGCGCGTCGCGTGTACTACGCTCTCAGGCCAGCCGTGATCGTATAGTGGTTAGTACCTCGCGTTGTGGCCGCGATAACCCAGGTTCGAATCCTGGTCACGGCAAGGAGCACACTTTTCTTTTCCCCACCTCCACAAATGAAAAGAAAACCTAAAATTTCGTCTCCCTCCTGCCCAGGGTGGGCAAAGAGGGGGCCTTGCCGAAACCCGGGATTGAACCGGGGACATTTAGATCTTCAGTCTAACGCTCTCCCAACTGAGCTATTTCGGCTCGATACTTGTGGCGACGGCGGCAGCCCATAAGCCGGCCCGAGGAGTTCGAGCTCGGCCTCGGCCAAGTCCGCCGCTTCGCACGATCGGCCATGAAATCGGCCCTCATCCGGCCCATTAGCTCAGTTGGTTAGAGCGTCGTGCTAATAACGCGACGGTCGTGGGTTCGATCCCCCCATGGGCCATTGGACCTTCATTTTCGCACTCTGGATCGTTCAAATTCATTTTATTTTTTGACACCACCCTCCTCCGACCACAAGCAAAAGACAGAGCCCTCCCCGGCGGGGAATCGAACCCCGGTCTCCCGCGTGACAGGCGGGGATACTGACCACTATACTACCGAGGAATACACAAACACACGCGCCGCGACACGCGCCAAAGTGCCTAAAGTGCCATTACACTTTTGAAGCACTTTGCGGCGCGGCGCAAAACAAAACTTGTGCCCCGGGTGAGGATCGAACTCACGGCCTTCAGATTATGAGACTGACGCGCTGCCTACTGCGCTACCGAGGCCACTTCCACCCCCGCGACACGCCCGGCATTCCCCCGGCCACCAAGGCGCACACGACCACATGCCAAAAGAAAGGCTCGGCTGACCCCGACGTGATTTGAACACGCAACCTTCTGATCTGGAGTCAGACGCGCTACCGTTGCGCCACGGAGTCGCTCCTCTCCCCCGACCCAGTGCTTTGCGTCCTGCCCTTATTCTCAGCTGGGCCCCGGAAGGCAAAATGATTCCGCCCGGGATCGAACCGGGGACCTTCTGCGTGTGAAGCAGACGTGATAACCACTACACCACGGAATCGGCTTCCTTCGCCATGTTCAAGGGCGTGTCGGAAAGGACGTCAAGCCAAGGCGGGAGGGAGCGACGGCGACGGCTGCGGGGGTGGGGACGCACCAGCAGGGACTGACCGCGACCGCGTCGGGCATCACCCAGATTCCTTCGATAGCTCAGCTGGTAGAGCGGTGGACTGTAGTAGGAGACGGCTGCTTGCGGGTATCCATAGGTCGCTGGTTCAAATCCGGCTCGAAGGAAGGTCCCCTTTTTGCATCGTCCGCGCGCGAACGGAATGCCCGGAATGCAGCGGAGCGTTGCGGCTCAGCTGGCCCCAAGGGCAAGAGAGTGCAAAAGTTCCGGTACCGGGAATCGAACCCGAGCCTCCTGGGTGAAAGCCAGAAATCCTAACCACTAGACCATACCGGACGGTTGAGCGCTGTGTCTCGACGGTGACACTCATTCTGGGCGAGCTGCCTGCCGGAGAAATAGGGCTCGGCAAGGTGTCAGGCAAAAGGCACCCGTGCTCCCAGGGAGATTCGAACTCCCGACCCCCGGTTTACAAGACCGGTGCTCTAACCACTGAGCCATGGGGGCGGATGGAACGGTGAACAATGTCCAAAATTTATTGACTGAACACGCGGCCGAAATGACCCGCCACGGGCCCTGACTACCGAAAGGAAAGTGTCGGAGCTCTGTCCCGCGCTCATGGTCTGTTACGGTGTCGGGGCAAGCCTGCGCACACTGTAGCACGTTGCGTTGGTTCCCGTTTACAGTGCCATTTGCGTGCTCGTCACCGCACTTGTTCACCCAGCGACAGTGGTGTAGTGGTTAGCATAGTTGCCTTCCAAGCAGTTGATCCGGGTTCGATTCCCGGCTGTCGCACTGTTTTGCTTACCGCTCGATGGGGCTGGGACCGCGGGCATCCATGGCATGCCGCCGGCTCCACAGCCACCAGGATTCCGTGGTGTAGCGGTTATCACATCTGCCTAACACGCAGAAGGCCCCCAGTTCGATCCTGGGCGGAATCACTCGTTTTGCTCGGGATCACGGCACAACGAAAACTGCCGTCGGGAGCGCGGGGCATCCCTTTTTTTCCTACGCCCTCGGGCGGGATGCGTGTAGGTAGCGTGGCCGAGTGGTCTAAGGCGCTGCATTAAGGCTGCAGTCCCCTCGGGGGCGTGGGTTCGAATCCCACCGCTGCCATCCGGATATTTTTTCCACCACGATCCCAACCTGAGCCTTCCAAATAAAAATTGTGAGGGGTGCGCCGACCGTGACAGGACTCGAACCTGCAATCTTCGGATCCGAAGTCCGACGCCTTATCCATTAGGCCACACGGTCCTCTGGGTGCCACGGCCCGAGTCATACACCGGATCTGGACGGAGGCTGCATGGCATCCCTGAAGTGGAACCCCCCCTGGTCTGCTGACAAAAGAACAAGCGCCCCCGGGTGGGGTCGAACCACCAACCTTTCGGTTAACAGCCGAACGCGCTAACCATTGCGCCACGGAGGCCGACGAGGACGTCGAACCGTTGGCAAGTAGCGTTGGTGATCGCCTGTCGGGGTCATGGATGCAAAACATGCATCGGCCGGGAATCGAACCCGGGCCGCCCGCGTGGCTACCACTGAACCACCGATGCGTTGGTGCCCAATGCGAGTGACGGCCGCGAGGAGGTGCCCACTCGGAAAACCTCCCCGGGGCAGACGTACAGACACAGCCACACGCAGACACAAAGACGTATCCGACCGAACGTGCGTGACGCGGGCGGGGCGGCAGACGCACACCCGCGCGCACACACAGGTTATTCTTCGCGCGTATACGGGCGCCCAACGGCGCACACTCACACGCACACACAAAGTTGTATCTGAATACGGAACGCGCGTAGCGGGGACATGTGCGCCGGCAGGCGCACACCCGCACGCAGACGCATGTCGATTTCCGGCATCGCTCGAGCAAAAATGTGGAACGCTTCACGATTTTGCGTGTCATCCTTGCGCAGGGGCCATGCTAATCTTCTCTGTATCGTTCCAATTTTAGTATATGTACCGCCGAAGCGAGTACGGGGGCGAGCGGCGCTGCTGACCGTATATGTACTGCCTGCGGGCGGGCTCACTCTAGCCACGGCTCGTAGCCCCTCTGGACGGGCTGCCCAGGCTACTCTGTGATTCTGGTGGCTCCGTCGGCGTGGCAGGCGGACAGCAACTGCCACTGACTGCGCATTGGCATTGTGCCCGTGTCCGTGGCAATGGTGTGCCCATGGAGACAGGGCCTCAAACGTCAGCCTCTCGCACCGTGTCCTCGACGGGGGAGCCCCCTAGCGGCCGTCTCCGCAACCGTCCATAAAAGAAGCATCAGCTCGCGATCCTGCCAGGATTCGAACCTGGAATCTTCTGATCCGTAGTCAGACGCGTTATCCGTTGCGCCACAGGACCGACTATGATCACCATCATTGAGTCGACCCAACAAGCATCTGTCATCGGCTCGTCCCGTGAAAGCGTCCCGTGGCCCGATTTTGATCCATTTTTTTTTTCTTTTTTTCTTGTGTTTCTTTCTTTGTGAATCCCTGCGCGATCCTAATGGATGGTAAGGTGGCATCAAATCATGTCCGTAGCCCAGTCGAAACTTATTCCTTGTTTCCTTAAGGCGGAATCGTAGACGTGCACATGGTGTTGGTGGGCGTAGACCAAGAGGCGGCATGCTGTCCAGCCCCCCCCCCGGATGAGATGAGCCTGCACGACGACAGCACCCTAACTCCTCAGATTCGGGGGATTGGCTCAGATGGTAGAGCGCCCGCTTAGCATGCGGGAGGTCCAGAGATCGATACTCTGATCCTCCAATTGTTTTGGCAGGCGGATGGAGACGCTCGGTAACCCAGCAGCATTGGTACAGGGGCGAGGCAGCCGAAATCAGTGACGTTGAACCTGCAACAGAGCGAGTGAGCGAGTGATCAGACCCGGTTCCGCCGTTTCGCTCCGTCAAGTAGGTAGGGAAGCGGGCCGTGCGGTCACCTCTCGGGCCGCATCTTCGGTAGTATAGTGGTCAGTATCCCCGCCTGTCACGCGGGAGACCGGGGTTCGATTCCCCGCCGGAGAGGCTTTCCTTTTGAGCCAAAGAGGAGTCGTTCACTGCAAATCCAAGTGTGGGACAGGTATGCACTAAATAGTGTGGACCAAAATGTCCCACACTTCTAAGCGTCGACCACTCTTGTCCCACACTTGGAAGTGTAGGACACGCCGAGTCCCACACTTCCAAGTGTGGGACACACCGAGTCCCACACTTGGTAGCGTGGGACAAACAACTGTGTCCCACACTTGAAAGTGTGGGACTAGGCGTGTCCCACACTTGGAAGTGTGGGACAAGAGTGGTCCACACTATTTAGTGCATACCTGTCCCACAGTTGGATTTGCAGTGTTTGCCCCCACTCGCCGCTGGCTGCCGGCAAGGGAGGGTAGGTGGCGCGTGAAAGACAAAAGACTGGGTCCGTCCGGGATTTGAACCCGGGACCTCTCGCACCCTAAGCGAGAATCATACCCCTAGACCAACGGACCTAGTGGGATACACAACCAAGCTGGTGGCAGACGCGTTGGCGGCAGAGCCGTCACAATCCGTTCCAGGGTGGAGCAGTCAAAAGAGACGTGCCTCCAGAGAGAATCGAACTCTCGACCCCCAGTTATCTAGTTCCGATCAGCACGCTACTAGACTGGTGCTCTAACCACTGAGCTATGGAGGCGGCTGGGTACGAGGCGCGCGGCCTGGCAAAAACGGGATTGCACCCGCGCGACGGTCTGCTCGCGCGTCGGTCCTAAAACGGAAGGTCCCACCGAGACTTGAACTCGGATCGCAGGATTCAGAGTCCTGAGTGCTAACCATTACACCATGGGACCGCACGGGTGCGCCAAGCCCGCGAACACCCTTGCCTCACGCCAGTGCGGGCAGAGAAACACAACGAGTGAAATGACGATGAGGCAAAAGGTCCGACCGACGAGGATGAGATTCGAACTCACGCGGGCAGAGCCCATTGGATTAGCAGTCCAACGCCTTAACCACTCGGCCACCTCGTCTCATGCGGGGGAAGCCGCGGGAAATGCGTCCATGCGATGAGTTGATGGTAGTGACGCAGTGGAGTCAAAAACTTCCGGTACCGGGAATCGAACCCGAGCCGCCTGGGTGAGAGCCAGAAATCCTAACCACTAGACCATACCGGATAAATGTGAGAAAGGCGGGATCCAGGTGTTATACGAGGGGACCTCAACCGCAGAAGCACGTGTGAGAGGGCAAAAGGAAGACGCCCAACGTGGGGCTCGAACCCACGACCCCGGGATTAAGAGTCCCGTGCTCTACCGACTGAGCTAGCCGGGCTTGTAGCACTGCGACGACTCGTGCCTCTTTGAGACAGAAGCATGGGCACGAGGCAGGACTCGCGGCCTTTCTGGTGAGACGGTGCTGGGCGCGAGACGCCCTGGCAGTAGGCAACGCGAACACGCGCATGTGTGGAGCCGACCCGCGCTGCCTACGTGGTCGGGCGAGGGCCGTGCATGGCATCGCCCGCCGGGGCTCTGCTGAGCACCCTATGGTGGGAGTGTGCTCAGTAAGCATGCTCTGTTCATAGTGTCCCGAGCACACTATGAGATTTGTTGAGCTATTTTGGAACATGTTAGTCGCACAGAAAATTTCCGACCTGTCCACCGCTCGCACGTGTGTGCTTGTGTGTGCCTGTGTGTGCCTGTGTGTGCTTGTGGTGTGCCTGTGTGTGTGCCTGTGTGTGCCTGCGTGTGCCTGTGTGTGCCTGTGTGTGCCTGTGTGTGCTTGTGTGTGCTTGAGTGTGCTTGTATGTGCCTGTGTGTGCTTGTGTGTGCTTGTGTGTGCTTGAGTGTGCTTGAGTGTGCTTGTGTGTGCTTGTGTGTGCTTGTGTGTGCTTGAGTGTGCTTGAGTGTGCTTGTGTGTGCTTGTGTGTGTGCCTGTGTGTGCTTGTGTGTGCTTGAGTGTGCTTGTATGTGCCTTTGTGTGCTTGTGTGTGCTTGTGTGTGCTTGAGTGTGCTTGAGTGTGCTTGTGTGTGCTTGTGTGTGCGCCTGTGTGTGCCTGTGTGTGCTTGTGTGTCTGCCTGTGTGTGCCTGTGTGTGCTTGTGTGTGCCTGTGTGTGTGCCTGTGTCTGCCTGTGTGTGCCTGTGTGTGCCCGTGTGTGTGCCTGTGTGTACCTGTGTGTGTGCCTGTGTGTGCTTGTGTGTCTGCCTGTGTGTGCCTGTGTGTGCCTGTGTGTGTGCCTGTGTGTGCCTGTGTGTGCCTGTGTGTACCTGTGTGTGTGCCTGTGTGTGCTTGTGTGTCTGCCTGTGTGTGCCTGTGTGTGCCTGTGTGTGTACCTGTGTGTGTGCCTGTGTGTGCTTGTGTGTCTGCCTGTGTGTGCCTGTGTGTGCTGTGTGTGTACCTGTGTGTGTGCCTGTGTGTGCTTGTGTGTCTGCCTGTGTGTGCCTGTGTGTGCCTGTGTGTGTACCTGTGTGTGTGCCTGTGTGTGCCTGTGTGTGTACCTGTGTGTGTACCTGTGTGTGTGCGCGCCTGTGTGTACCTGTGTGTGTGCCTGTGTGTGCCTGTGTGTGTGCCTGTGTGTGCCTGTGTGTGCCTGTGTGTACCTGTGTGTGTGCCTGTGTGTACCTGTGTGTGTGCCTGTGTGTGCCTGTGTGTGTACCTGTGTGTGTACCTGTGTGTGTGCGCCTGTGTGTACCTGTGTGTGTGCCTGTGTGTGCCTGTGTGTGCCTGTGTGTACCTGTGTGTGTGCCTGTGTGTGCTTGTGTGTCTGCCTGTGTGTGCCTGTGTGTGCCTGTGTGTGTACCTGTGTGTGTGCCTGTGTGTGCCTGTGTGTGTACCTGTGTGTGTACCTGTGTGTGTGCGCCTGTGTGTACCTGTGTGTGTGCCTGTGTGTGCCTGTGTGTGTACCTGTGTGTGTGTGCTTGTGTGTGCTTGTGTGTGCTTGTGCGCGCGTGGGTGCGCGCGAGCGTGTGTGTGTTTCAGGTCACTCTGGTATCAGTCTTGTTTGCGGCACGGTGCTGCACCGTGCGGCACGGTGCGGCACGTTGCGGCACGATGCGGCACGATGCGGCACGGTAGTCGACTAAATTTTGTCGACTCCATTTTGGCATGCTAATACACAGTTCTGCTTTCCTTTGGTTTTTTGCTACATTTTCAGTTTTAGGGTGATAAGCTGCTCAGGTTCAGACCCCAACAGCCACGAAAAGAAAATTCCATTTTTTGGCCAAAAAGTATGTTTTTTCACTTAACGGCCTTAACCCGTTTCAGGTCACTCTGGTATCA
This sequence comes from Allium fistulosum, assembly GCA_030737815.1. Classification (NCBI taxonomy): domain Eukaryota; kingdom Viridiplantae; phylum Streptophyta; class Magnoliopsida; order Asparagales; family Amaryllidaceae; genus Allium; species Allium fistulosum. Next base: position 1,129 of record JASFAW010000172.1, on the reverse strand, counting down.
GTCTTGTTTGCGGCACGGTGCGGCACGGTGCGGCACGATACGGCACGGTGCGGCATGGTGCGGCACAGTGCGCCGCTAAGTCCCGACCAAAATTTTTCGCTGTTGTATTCCCAACGGTTGGTAGCCCTGTATGTAGGGTGTCGTGTTTATAAGTTACAAGTTGGTACTACAGTATCTGGTAGGCTCTATCTGTCTCTCTCGCACAGCTTCACAGGAAAATAGCACTAATCCTCCCCTCCTCTCCCCCCGCTCAATTTGTAGACTTACAGCCCGAACCGTGCTTTTATGCGGAAAAAATCCATGGCGCATCTGGGGAAGCCACAAAACGGCTTGCTCCAGACCAAAACCCCAACACCATTAATATTTTGAAACGGCGTTTTTAAGATACAAAAATTAACGTTAACACTTTATGACCGTTGAGAAGATTCCCCTCCTATGTCTGGCAAGTGATATTAGACGACCTCATAATTGACGTTATTTTTTGTATTCGCTTCATACATTTATAAAAGTTAACGTTATTTATAGATATCCGACAGCAGGGTTCTCGGTTAATATTTAACGAACTCATTTCAGTTTCTTTCAATAACGTTCCACAAATACCGTAAAATCCCGTGGTTATCATTTTAACGTTAATGATGATTTAACCTAAATTCTGAGGTAAAAAAAAATATCTAACCCGGTTGAGGTAACGGCAATTCTGGGTATCTCCGAATTTCCGTTAAGTTACAAGTTACGTTAAGTTATCCCGCCCTGGTTGTTGAAAAAAAGAAGGGACACTAGGAAGAAGAAGAAAAAGTGTGAGACGAGTGGAAGTGCAGGGTGTCGAACCCTGTGCCTCTCACATGCAAAGCGAGCGCTCTACCGATGAGCTACACCCCCCTCCGACGCTGGTCCGATTGAATCGTTTTGATATTTTAAATGGACGATGAACCATCCCTTTGTTTTGTCCGTGCTCCTGTGGCGATGCCTCTTGGAGATCAGTGGCCCCGCGGAGGGGCGACGCGTGAGCGTCCCTCGCGTGGATTTTTGACCTTTTCTGGCGGGTAAACGGCGGGACTAAATAAACAGACGGAGCGCAAAAAATACCGCAGTCGGTAGGACTCGAACCTACGCTCCCAGAGGGAAACTG
>JASFAW010000171.1:27500-32076 GCA_030737815.1 Allium fistulosum | reverse complement strand
AAACCGAGGATTGGGACTCCATTGCTGTCATTTCATATGTATACGGTTACAATTATTTACGCTCCCAATGTGCCTATGATGTAGCACCTGGCGGATTTTTAGCTAGTGTGTATCATCTTACGAAAATACGGTATGGTATAGATAAGCCGGAAGAGGTATGCATAAAAGTATTTGCCCAAAGAAGTAATCCTAGAATCCCGTCTGTTTTCTGGATTTGGAGAAGTGCCGATTTTCAAGAACGGGAATCTTATGATATGTTGGGAATCTCTTATGATAATCATCCACGTCTTAAACGTATCTTGATGCCTGAAAGTTGGATAGGCTGGCCCTTACGTAAGGACTATATTACCCCCAATTTTTATGAAATACAAGATGCTCATTGAATGATAAGAAACGAATGTTCACTTATATGACATGACTCCAGATTTTTTTTATTCAAGTCAAGGAATATTTTTCATTTTGTTCTAGATGAAAGAGAATAACTGGATTCTAATTCGTATTAAGACTAAGCTAAAAAAGACTTCATTGGCCAATTTTGAAGATATTATGAATTTCATTTGAGCAGAAACAATATAATAGATAAATCAAAAAAGTTCTGCACTATGAACTTTGTACCGCGCATGTCACTTAGATGAACCCTTGAAAGTAGCATAAACAAGAATGAAGAAATAGAATAAATAGGAAAGAAAATACGAAATGAAATGAAAAAAGAACAGATTTTTTTACTGTGTATAAAATATATCCTTACTTTTTCTATCCTTCAACTCCTATAAAATAAACTTGGAAGTTTTTTAGACAACTTATTTTTTTTTATTACCATCTCCAAACATAGATAGATCTATACATCTATATAAAAAATATGTATTGCGCTCTAGATTATTAATATGTATTGTATGCTGACCCGCTTCAATTAATTTGAAGAGGTATAAATATCTTTTCAATCGATTAGTTATGTGTCAGGAACCAGATTTGAACTGGTGACACGAGGATTTTCAGTCCTCTGCTCTACCAACTGAGCTATCCCAACAATTCAGGAGCCAAATTTGAACCGGTGACACAAGGATTTTCAAGCCTCTGCTCTACACAACTGAGCTATTCCCTAATTTTTCCGATTTTCAAAACGAAGACTTTCTTTGTGAATGTAAGGAAAATGAGATGGGCTGTGAATAATGCGCTTTGGGTCTATTTGTGAAAGAGTAAAATGAATAAGAAAGATATTGAATTTTCTTTGTTTTCTTTGAACCACTTATAAAAAAAAAAGGAGAATTATAGTAAAGAAGTAAAACGGGCTTTTTACTGGGGATAGAGGGACTTGAACCCTCACGATTTCTAAAGTCGACGGATTTTCCTCTTACTATAAATTTCATTGTTGTCGCTATTGACATGTAGAATGGGACTCTCTCTTTATTCTCGTCCGATTAATCATTTTTTGTTATAGAAGAATTTGAGTTACCAACGCAACATAGTCAACTTCATTCGTTAGAACAGCTTCCATTGAGTCTCTGCACCTATCCTTTTTTATTCTCTTTTTTAAACCCTTGTTTTTCAAAAAATAAAGATTTGGCTCAGGATTGCCCATTTTTAGTTCCAGGGTTTCTCTGAATTTGGAAGTTTTCACTTAGCAGGTTTCCATACTAAGGCTCAATCCAATCAAGTCCGTAGCGTCTACCAATTTCGCCATATCCCCCTTTTAGACTTTTAGACAAGGATCCAGTTGTAATTTTACCCAACTTTTTCATTTATCTTGGAACCATTGAGTTCATTATATAATGATTCCTATATTAAAAAATTGTGTATGCCTATTTTATTTTTTTGGTTATCCCCTCTCGTTCCACCTCTATTGTATGAATCATCTTTGTTTCAATCAGAAATGATTCTATCATTGATGTATCCACAATTCAATATAGAGAGGTATATACCACATATATATACGTCCCCCTCCCCTTTTATTTTTAGAGTGTGCTTTGTAATACTGGAAGGGTCGATATTCTTCCTTATTGTTTTTTTTTTTCCTATCTTCATCCTTTTTCGAACGAAATCAGAGGAATGTCTGATTATAATTTTTATTGTTGTATCTTTATCCTTATTTTATACTTTTCTTAGGACTGATCCGCTATAATATGAATATAATTAATCTTATTTGTTATAACTATTCTCAAATCTAAAAAAGGAATTCCAATTTTTTGGTATTTTCAATATCTTATTATTATAAATTAATTATTATAAAATTTTTTTTTTTATATTTCGAATTTATTAGAGTTTATTATAGAATGGAATGTAAAAAATATATATTAAATATATATATTAAATTAAGATAAATAATGTAAATTCGAAATATAAAAAATATAAAAATAACAGCAATGTAAATGTATATCATCAATAATTATTATGTATAATAATAAAATTGAAATTAGTCAGATATTTTATTTCTGTTACATTATTAGAATAGAATTCTATTTAGTCATATTATTCTATTTATTTATTAAATATATTATTAATATTAATTTGCATATTAATTTTATATTTTTTTATTAGTTATATTATGTTATGGATAGAATTATGAACTAGAATATATAATATATAGTTTATATTAAATAGTTTATATTAAATATATATATATAGTTCATACGAACTTTACAGCTAATAGCGGGGATCTGGTAGTCTCTTGAATTCCTATGCATTATTTCTGTTATGTGAGCCCGCTTAGCTCAGAGGTTAGAGCATCGCATTTGTAATGCGATGGTCATCGGTTCGAGTCCGATAGCCGGCTTTTTTCTCTATCGATTTTTCCATAATTGAGAATCCCTCCTCTCCATTTCTACAAACGTTGAGTCACTAATCTATTATGTCGTGGTAATTCTAAAAAAAAGTTGATTAGATCCAATTAGATTTATATTTTATATATATAATAAATCATAAAACAGAGCCTTAATCTTCTTTCTAGCCTTAATCTTCTTTCTATATATATATATATACAACAAAAAATCTGGATATTAACACAATACATTTCATTCTATATAGATATATAGATTTCGCTTTGCTTTGTTTATTCTTTAGTTCAGTCTTAATTTTGATTTCTTCTGTAAAATGAATGAAATTTCAATAAAATAAAAAGGAGTCTTTACTTTATGTCTCGTTACCGAGGACCTCGTTTCAAAAAAATACGCCGTCTGGGGGCTTTACCGGGATTAACTAGTAAAAGACCTAGATCCGGAAGTGATCTTAAAAACCCATTGCGTTCCGGGAAAAGATCGCAATATCGTATTCGTTTAGAAGAAAAACAGAAATTGCGTTTTCATTATGGTCTGACAGAGCGACAATTACTTAGATATGTGCATATCGCTGGAAAAGCTAAAGGGTCAACAGGCCAGGTTTTACTACAACTACTTGAGATGCGGTTGGATAATATCCTTTTTCGATTGGGTATGGCTTCGACCATTCCCGGAGCCAGGCAATTAGTTAACCATAGACATATTTTAGTTAATGGTCATATAGTGGATATACCAAGTTATCGTTGCAAACCCCGAGATATTATTACTACGAAGGATAAACAAAGATCAAAAGCTCTGATTCAAAATTATATTGCTTCATCTCCTCAGGAAGGAGTGCCAAACCATTTGACTATTGACTCATTCCAATATAAAGGCTTAGTAAATCAAATAATAGATAATAAATGGATCGGTTTAAAAATAAATGAGTTGTTAGTCGTAGAATATTATTCTCGTCAGACTTGAACCTAACGAACATAACAAGAAAAGGGGTTTAGACAATTCTGTCCCTTTTTCGACGAAGGAAATAGATCTAAGGGCCTTAATCTGTATTTTGTTATTCACGTATTACAAATTGATACGCAGTAGAATTTTTTTTTTTTTTTGCTCTTTCCACAAGATTTTTCTTTTACGTATCCATACCACAGTAATTAGGAATCATAATTTTATATCAAATAAAGCTGTTGGAATAATATAATGATATTCGTTTTTATTTGATTTGATATATTGTAGTTGGTAACGATGGTGAATTAACAGAAACGGAAAGAGAGGGATTCGAACCCTCGGTAAACAAAAAGCCTACATAGCAGTTCCAGTGCTACGCCTTCAACCACTCGGCCATCTTTCCTATATAATCCTATTATTGACCAGAAACCCAGTGAATAGTGAGTCCATAGGAAAAAAAGTTTCTTTTCCAATTCCATATTTATAAACAACCTCTCTTATCATCCATCTACCCTATTATAAATTTATGAATCATACCATGAATTTTTCTATGACATTTCATTCAATTGTATAATCATTAGTCATCCTTTTCCTTTTTGGGTCATAACCAAATCTAAATTTATTGAGTTATTAGATTCGAGTTATAAGAATCCATAGTAAAATAAAGTCCTTGGTTATCTAACTTAGATGAAATAGTAATACTTAGATGAAATAGTAATAGTTCCGTGCATTTGTATACTACAAAATTTATATTTTATAAAATTCAATCTGATTCAAACCCATCTTTCTTTGTCAAAAAAAGTAAAATTTGAACAGAAGATACACAAGAATTTTTCTGTTTTTATGTTATTTTGTACTCTACA
>JASFAW010000171.1:20000-25000 GCA_030737815.1 Allium fistulosum | reverse complement strand
CAATATCATAATTGCTCTAGTGAATAACTAAAATAAATAGCTGAATGGGAGATAGGGAAAGAAGGAAACTAATTATTATTATAAATATAAAAAAAAATATCTATCTTTCATAGGTTCACTAAAAACTTGACTGTTGGCAGGTCTCTTTGTATGTGTTGTCCGGAAAGAGGAGGACTTAATGATTATTCGTTCGCCGGAACCCGAAGTGAAAATTGTTGTAGATAGGGATCCTGTAAAAACGTCTTTCGAGGAATGGGCCAGACCTGGTCATTTCTCAAGAACAATAGCTAAAGGCCCCGATACTACCACTTGGATCTGGAACCTACATGCGGATGCTCACGATTTCGATAGTCATACCAGCGATTTGGAGGAGATCTCTCGAAAAGTATTTAGTGCTCATTTCGGTCAACTCTCCATTATCTTTCTTTGGCTGAGTGGTATGTACTTCCATGGCGCCCGTTTTTCCAATTATGAAGCATGGCTAAGTGATCCTACTCACATTGGACCCAGTGCTCAAGTAGTTTGGCCAATAGTGGGTCAAGAAATATTAAATGGCGATGTGGGCGGTGGTTTCCGAGGAATACAAATAACCTCCGGTTTTTTTCAGATTTGGCGAGCATCTGGAATAACTAGTGAATTACAACTCTATTGTACTGCAATTGGTGCATTGGTCTTTGCATTGTTAATGCTTTTTGCTGGTTGGTTCCATTATCACAAAGCCGCCCCAAAATTAGCTTGGTTCCAAGATGTAGAATCGATGTTGAATCACCACTTAGCAGGGTTACTAGGACTTGGGTCTCTTTCTTGGGCGGGACACCAAATCCATGTATCTTTACCAATTAACCAATTTCTCGACGCTGGAGTTGATCCTAAAGAGATCCCACTTCCTCATGAATTTATCTTGAATCGGGATCTTTTGTCTCAACTTTTTCCCAGTTTTGCCGAGGGAGCAACCCCCTTTTTCACCTTGAATTGGTCAAAATACGCGGATTTTTTGAGTTTTCGTGGAGGATTAGATCCAATAACAGGAGGTCTGTGGTTGAGCGATATTGCTCATCATCATTTAGCTATTGCAATTCTTTTCTTGATCGCGGGGCATATGTATAGGACCAACTGGGGTATTGGTCATGGCCTTAAAGACATTTTAGAGGCTCATAAAGGTCCATTTACAGGCCAGGGCCATAAAGGCCTTTATGAAATCCTAACAACGTCATGGCATGCTCAATTATCTCTTAATCTAGCTATGTTAGGTTCTTTAACTATTGTTGTAGCTCACCATATGTATTCCATGCCCCCCTATCCATATCTAGCTACTGACTATGGTACACAACTTTCGTTGTTTACACATCACATGTGGATCGGTGGTTTTCTTATAGTTGGTGCTGCTGCACATGCAGCCATTTTTATGGTAAGAGACTACGATCCAACTACTCGATACAATGATCTATTAGATCGTGTCCTTAGGCACCGCGATGCAATCATATCACACCTAAACTGGGCATGTATATTTCTAGGTTTTCACAGTTTTGGTTTGTATATTCATAATGATACCATGAGCGCTTTAGGACGTCCCCAAGATATGTTTTCAGATACCGCTATACAATTACAGCCTATCTTTGCTCAATGGATACAAAACACCCATGCTTTAGCACCTGGCGTAACAGCTCCTGGTGCAACAACAAGTACCAGCTTAACTTGGGGGGGTGGTGAGTTAGTGGCAGTAGGTGGCAAAGTAGCTTTGTTACCTATTCCGTTAGGAACTGCAGATTTTTTGGTCCATCACATTCATGCATTTACGATTCATGTAACTGTATTGATACTACTGAAAGGTGTTCTATTTGCTCGTAGTTCCCGTTTGATACCCGATAAAGCAAATCTCGGTTTTCGTTTCCCTTGCGATGGGCCTGGAAGAGGGGGGACATGTCAAGTATCCGCCTGGGATCATGTCTTTTTAGGTTTATTCTGGATGTACAATGCAATTTCAGTAGTCATTTTCCATTTTAGTTGGAAAATGCAGTCGGATGTTTGGGGTACTATAAGTGATCAGGGGGTGGTAACTCATATAACAGGAGGAAACTTTGCACAGAGTTCCATTACTATTAATGGTTGGCTTCGGGATTTTTTATGGGCACAGGCATCTCAGGTAATTCAGTCTTATGGTTCTTCATTATCTGCATATGGTCTTTTTTTCTTAGGTGCTCATTTTGTTTGGGCTTTTAGTTTAATGTTTCTATTCAGCGGCCGCGGTTATTGGCAAGAACTCATTGAATCCATTGTTTGGGCTCATAACAAATTAAAAGTTGCTCCTGCTACTCAGCCTAGAGCCTTGAGCATTGTACAAGGACGTGCTGTAGGAGTAACGCATTACCTTCTGGGTGGAATTGCCACAACATGGGCATTCTTCTTAGCAAGAATTATTGCAGTAGGATAATGGCTAGGAGGATTTGAAAGGCATTATGGCATTAAGATTTCCAAGGTTTAGCCAAGGTTTAGCTCAGGATCCCACTACTCGTCGTATTTGGTTTGGTATTGCTACCGCACATGACTTTGAGAGTCATGATGATATTACTGAGGAACGTCTTTATCAGAATATTTTTGCTTCTCACTTTGGACAGTTAGCAATAATTTTTCTATGGACGTCCGGAAATCTGTTTCATGTAGCTTGGCAAGGAAATTTTGAGTCATGGATACAGGACCCTTTACATGTGAGACCTATTGCTCATGCAATTTGGGATCCTCATTTTGGTCAACCGGCCGTAGAAGCCTTTACTCGAGGAGGTGCTACCGGCCCAGTAAATATCGCTTATTCCGGTGTTTATCAGTGGTGGTATACAATTGGATTACGCACTAACGAAGATCTTTATACCGGAGCTCTTTTTTTATTATTTCTTTCTGCTATATCCTTAATAGCGAGTTGGTTACACCTACAACCTAAATGGAAACCGAGTGTTTCCTGGTTCAAAAATGCCGAATCTCGTCTCAATCATCATTTGTCAGGACTTTTTGGAGTAAGCTCCTTGGCTTGGACAGGACATTTAGTTCATGTCGCTATTCCCGGATCTAGGGGAGAGTACGTAAGATGGAATAATTTCTTAGACGTATTACCCTATCCCCAAGGGTTGGAACCACTTCTTACGGGTCAGTGGAATCTTTATGCCCAAAACCCTGATTCCAGTAGTCATTTATTTGGTACCTCCCAAGGAGCGGGAACTGCCATTCTAACCCTTCTTGGGGGATTCCATCCACAAACGCAAAGTTTATGGTTGACCGATATGGCTCATCACCATTTAGCTATTGCATTTATTTTTCTTGTTGCTGGCCATATGTATAGAACGAACTTTGGAATTGGACATAGTATCAAAGATCTTTTAGAAGCACATACTCCTCCGGGGGGTCGATTAGGACGTGGACATAAGGGTCTTTATGATACAATCAACAATTCGATTCATTTTCAATTAGGCCTTGCTCTAGCCTCTTTAGGGGTTATTACTTCTTTAGTAGCTCAACACATGTACTCTTTACCTGCTTATGCATTCATAGCACAAGACTTTACTACTCAAGCTGCATTATATACTCATCACCAATACATCGCAGGGTTCATAATGACAGGAGCCTTTGCTCATGGAGCTATATTCTTCATTAGAGATTATAATCCGGAGCAGAATGAGGATAATGTATTGGCAAGAATGTTAGACCATAAGGAAGCTATCATATCTCATTTAAGTTGGGCCAGTCTCTTTCTAGGGTTCCATACCTTAGGTCTTTATGTTCATAATGACGTCATGCTCGCTTTTGGTACTCCGGAAAAACAAATCTTGATCGAACCTATATTTGCCCAATGGATACAATCTGCTCATGGTAAGACTTCCTATGGGTTTGATGTACTCTTATCTTCAACAACTGGACCAGCATTCAATGCAGGTCGAAGCATATGGTTACCCGGTTGGTTAAATGCTATTAATGAAAATAATAATTCACTCTTCTTAACAATAGGTCCGGGAGATTTCTTGGTTCATCATGCAATTGCTCTAGGTTTGCATACAACTACATTGATTTTAGTAAAAGGTGCTTTAGATGCACGTGGTTCTAAATTAATGCCAGATAAAAAGGATTTCGGTTATAGTTTTCCTTGCGACGGCCCGGGACGTGGGGGTACTTGTGATATTTCTGCTTGGGACGCGTTTTATTTGGCAGTTTTCTGGATGTTAAATACTATTGGGTGGGTCACTTTTTATTGGCATTGGAAACATATTACATTATGGCAGGGTAACGTTTCACAATTTAACGAATCTTCCACTTATTTGATGGGGTGGTTAAGAGATTATCTATGGTTAAACTCTTCACAACTTATCAATGGATATAACCCTTTTGGTATGAATAGTTTATCGGTATGGGCGTGGATGTTTTTATTTGGACATCTTGTTTGGGCTACTGGATTTATGTTCTTAATTTCCTGGCGGGGATATTGGCAGGAATTAATTGAAACTTTAGCATGGGCTCATGAACGCACACCTTTGGCCAATTTGATTCGATGGAGAGATAAGCCAGTGGCTCTTTCCATCGTGCAAGCAAGATTGGTTGGATTAGCACATTTTTCTGTAGGTTATATATTCACTTATGCAGCTTTCTTGATTGCCTCTACATCAGGAAAATTTGGTTAATTTAGTTCTTTTTTTTACTGTGTCAGCAACAATCTCATTTCTTTCGATGAAGAGGGGGTCCCCCTTCTTTTATTTTTACATCTAGGATCCGAACTGTATTATTGATAATAATAGGAACTGAACATTATGGCAAGAAAATGTTTGATTCAGAGGGAGAAGAAACGACAGAAATTGGAACAGAAATATCATTTGATTCGTCGGTCCTTAAAAAAAGAAATAAGCAAGGTTCCGTCGTTGAGTGAAAAATGGGAAATTCATGGAAAATTGCAATCCTTACCACGTAATAGTGCATCTATACGTCTTCATCGACGTTGTTTTTTGACTGGAAGACCTAGAGCT
>JASFAW010000171.1:10000-15000 GCA_030737815.1 Allium fistulosum | reverse complement strand
ATTAATTAGAACTCAAAATAAAATAATAAGAACTCATTATATTATAAATAATACAATAGTGTTTGCCTTTTTTTTATTATCAAAAATATCTGTATTCTTCGATGAAAAACGAAGACAAAGACTCGAGTTTCATGAAAAAAGCCCTTTATCGGATTTGAACCGATGACTTACGCCTTACCATGGCGTTACTCTACCACTGAGTTAAAAGGGCCTGCTCAATTCATGACTTAGCCATTTTCCATTATGAGTCTACTGCATATATGTTATATGCAGTAGACTCATAATGGAAATAATGGAAAAATAAATTCTATTTACCTGGAAAAGGGGTAAAATTTTTATCGTTTTTGAATTTTCTGACTTAATGTGAGGACTTAATGTGAGATAGTGCTAGGCATATTTTATCTGAACAAGAAACGAAGCAATGAGTTAAAATTGAAGAAAAAAAAACGTTCAATTCAAATTCAAATCCTATAGAATCAGAATATAAAAAGACTGTTCGAATCTAGCCATACCATTAGATTATATTGACAATTCCAAAAAACTATTCATAATATCATTATAGTATGATGACGGTCGGGCGAATATGCCCCCATCGTCTAGCGGTTCAGGACATCTCTCTTTCAAGGAGGCAGCGGGGATTCGACTTCCCCTGGGGGTAGGGTACTACGAAAGGAAGTTGATCATGGATTATCAATAAGCATATAAAGAATTCTTCCTGGGTCGATGCCCGAGCGGTTAATGGGGACGGACTGTAAATTCGTTGACGACTGTCTACGCTGGTTCAAATCCAGCTCGGCCCAAGAATTCACCGCCCCATGAGTAAGATATAATTAATTTATCCTATAGAAAAGAAAGGGTAATGCCTGCTTCGTAGAGAAATAAAGAAAAATTTTTCTCTATCTTTTTTTTTTTCATCTCATTGAAAGATTGATTATTTTTATTTAACAATAAAATCAAAAATCACTAGTTACTAATAATCCGTCTCACTCTCACTAAAGCCCGTGTTTATGTGGATATAATATCAATATAGCATTCGCATATCTGTTACGTTCCAACATGACGAGTAGAATATTCTTATAAAATCCTAAGTATATGTATGCTATACACCTCGCCGGGATTGTAGTTCAATTGGTCAGAGCACCGCCCTGTCAAGGCGGAAGCTGCGGGTTCGAGCCCCGTCAGTCCCGAACTAGGATCTCATGAATTGAGAAATTCATTTCTCTATTTTTGCGAAAGGGAAGACGAAGAGCAAAATGGAATCAAACAAATTCGCACCGTGGAGATTATTTCTTTTGTTTCGCATGTCTCATCAGATAAATATGGGAAGTTTCATTTCTTCCCCAGTACTAATTGATAAGGAAAAATATATGTAGATTTAGTACAATTGGTGCTATATTCAGTATTTAAAGTTTAAGCACTTTTTTTTTCAATCATTCTGCTCTTGATCAATGAAATGGAATAGAGTGCTCAGATTTTTGGGGGGGTACAGACACAAAATAGCTTTGTTTATTATATTTTATTATATTTTGTTTATTATATGATATACAATGAATTTAATCTTCATAGAATTTAATTCTCCGGCAAAGTACTTTTTAGGTTAAAGCACATCTTTTCTAAATCTAAATTTTTTTTAGCCTCAATTATGACTACTGATTTGAAACAATTTATTTCATTCTCATTCCAATTTTATATTGAATTTTTGATGTATACGTTCCAACTCCAATCCAACAAAACAAAGAGTATACTAATAAAATAACATAAAAAAAAAAGACCAACAAAACCAAGTAGGGCTCCTTTCTTTTCTTATTCTTAGTAAAGGTAAAACTTGAATAGTCGATTTTTTAGACTTAACCTTACCTTTTTTACATCTCACTTATACTTATACTGTTCGTCTCTCTGTATGTCCTAGAGAATACCGGTTATATAATACCTTAATAATTCTATATACAAAATCCTATGTATATGTATAAGTAGAAGAATTGTATAAGGAAGATAAGATGCTAGGTTATAGAAAAGAACAAGTGGAAAAAGGATGAAAACCTAATGATAGGTATTTATGATCTAATCAAAAATGGTTTTTTGTATGGATAAAAGATCTCCCTATGTTATACTATTCAATTCTCAACGAGAAATTGATTTGATAGATCAGAAATTTTTATTCATAATATTGATCTGATTCAGTATCATCAAGATACAATTCATCCCATTGAATTTACAGGAATCAAATTTATCATCTCTATGGGATTAGATCCCGAGTTAAGTTATTGCGAAAAAAAAAGATTAGATTATGGAAGTCAATATTCTCGCACTTATTGCTACTGCACTGTTCATTCTAATTCCTACTGCTTTTTTACTTATTATCTATGTAAAAACAGTTAGCCAAAATGATTAATTTGAATGAAACTTTAATTCTCAGTTCTTAGCAGTTCAATTCAATTCAATGATTCAAGAAATGAAAGAAAAGAATTCAAACTCTAAGTCTTAAATGAAATGATTGCGCTGAGCTGGAATCAGAACAGAAGTAGCTTATTAAGTATCTAAGCTAGTGTGATAGAAAGAACTATAATACATAGTTCTTTCTATCACACTAGCTAGTATTGTATACTAATATTAATATAGACTTCATATAGATAAAATTACAATATGTATATAGTAGATGTACATATAGATAAGATAAAACTTTAATTCTATTTCTTTTTTTTCATCTCAAGAAGTCATTGATTGAACAATTAATGGATGATCCGCGTAGTTATATGATAACTTCTTCGGATTTGGAAAAGGGGTTAGAGTAAACCTGGCCGTTTTTCATGTTTAAACAAAACATGAGATGGGTCAAAAAAGTATAATTTCTAGAAGTTTAAAACAAATGTGAAATGTGTGATATGTAAATAGCCTAACGGAAGAAAGATCTAATTTTATTATGTGTAGGACCTCTTTGGACAATCACTAATCGTTTCGCTTACAGTGGAAAGAAAATATATAATGTCATAATAACAGAATTTTTTTTTTCTAAAAGAAAAAAAATATAGACTATTTAGTCAAATTAGTCAAAATTCGGTTGGAAAGAATCTTCTATTATGCGTAGATTTGAGTTGCAAAATACAATTATGATAATGATTTATTACTCTATTCCAGTACAATTTTGAATACTTTTTTTTAAGGCAAGGCTTCGCAAAACGATTAATAAAGAATTGATACAGTTGGATTGAGCAATCGATTACTCAATTTAGTATTTGTAGTGTCCACAGCACTAGAGTCCACTCCTTCCCCATACTACAAGTGAAAGAGAAAATGTAAAGACGACCATTAAAGCAGCCCAAGCAAGACTTACTATATCCATGTGAATTATGTCCCTTATTTCTATGAAAGAATTATTCGATTATTATTTAATAATCATAGTGGAATCAATGGCACAGAGTCAAAATAGGATTCTGACTTAAGACTATTGATGAACCAAATCAATTCAATGAATACATTTGCAACAAGTTTCAATATTTTAAGATTTCCGGTAGAATCAGGAAGTATTAAGTACAAGATGATACACGCGCCTTTTCTATACACAACTATATATCAGATACCTCTATTTTCTATTTGATCTAAGCTTACTGTCTTTCTATGAAAGAATCGGTAGAACCCACTGCCACTATTACTACATACATATATTCTTTTTTTTTTCAATTTTTACCTTTACTCTATATTATAAAAGTCGACCAACTATTCTGATTCTATGTCTGAGCACTCATAGCCTTTCGTGAGTTTAAATACAAAGTATCTTCGTGCCTTTCTACAAGCCCTAAATTTATTTCCCATCATTGTATCCAATCTAATTTAATACCCAACAGAATCATGAGACGCTACTTAAAATTAAAAATTGTTTAAGAGATTTTGATATGCTAGTCTTTTATATAATCTTTTATTCTAGTAGTAAAAATGGGGTGCCTCTTAGGAATCTTTGTATATCAAGATTTCCGATCTTAGTTCTTAATTCCATTCTGGAATTGATTCTCACCATTTATTTCAAAAAAATTTGAAATAAATGGTGAGAATCAATCATTACCAATGATTAAATTAATAATTGAGGTTTTTGCTTCATCCCTATTACTGCCGATTTGATTTGGGCTAGACTAAGATTTTAAGAAAAAAAGTTACAGTCTTTTCTAAAACCTATGCTATAGTTTATAAAAATCAAGTATTGACACGTCCACGCCTCCACTTCTTGCGGAGCAATAATTCATCGAATTAGATCGGCAGAATAAGAAATAAAAAATCTTTGGTTGATCAGGCGACACCCGGATTTGAACTGGGGATAAAGGATTTGCAGTCCCCCGCCTTACCACTTGGCCATGCCGCCAAATTCGATCCAAAATAAAATGGATAAAAATATTAGCCATATTCTATTTCTACTACTAACTCTTTTTTTTATCTTGAATCCCGTTGTACTTAATCCTCAAAAACACATTCTTTTTTTTTCTGGTTTCTATTATTTTCTTCGATTTATTATATCTCAAAATATACATCAGTTAATAATTTCCCTTCTCGTTTCTTTTCTATTAAGAGTCAAATTCTGGCGACAGACTGCAAAATTCAGGGCAAATTGGAACCATTAACAATTTACTTTAAATTAGTCTTTAAATTGAAATTAGTGAATGGTTCCTCAATTTTTATCGGAGATAAAATTGTATTTCCTTGAATGGAAAAAGAAAATTGATTTATGACCGATTTATGACTAATCTCATTTTTTTTTTTTCAATAAAAAATACTTTTCTATTTCAATTATAACAACATATATGTGTATATGTAAACCCCAAAACACAAATTGTTACCCAGATACCGAGACGGGTCTCTCTCTTATGTGCATATCCCTAGAGAGAATTCTCATGTTTCAATTTTTCATTGAATAAATAGATTGAAATATTGAATATAAAATACGAATTTTGGTGGAGTGTGATCCATGTTAATGTTGCTCCAGAAATTGCAAGAAAGGATGTGATATATGGATA
>JASFAW010000171.1:0-5000 GCA_030737815.1 Allium fistulosum | reverse complement strand
TCTAAATTTTTCTTTTGCTAGGCCCATAGCTAAAAAACCTACTTCCTACGATTACGGGGCTTATTCGAGTATGAAATCCATCCTGGAAATACAGCATCCCACTTTTTTTTACTACCCAAGGCTTTGAGACTTTCGAAACCGAGAAATCTCTACAGGAGCAGGTGCTATCAGAGAACAATTAGCCGATTTAGATTTGCGAATTATTATAGAAAATTCATTGGTAGAATGGAAGGAATTAGGAGACGAAGAATCCGCTGGAAACGAATGGGAAGATAGAAAAATTAGAAGAAGAAAGGATTTTTTGGTTAGACGCATGGAATTAGCTAAACATTTTATCCGAACAAATGTAGAACCAGAATGGATGGTTTTATGTCTATTACCAGTCCTTCCTCCTGAGTTGAGACCAATCATTCAGATAGATGGGGGTAAACTAATGAGTTCAGATATTAATGAACTCTATAGAAGAGTTATCTATCGGAACAATACTCTTACTGATCTATTAGCAACAAGTAGGTCTACGCCAGGGGAATTAGTAATGTGTCAGGAAAAATTAGTACAAGAGGCTGTGGATACACTTCTTGATAATGGGATACGCGGACAACCAATGAGGGATGGTCATAATAAAAGTTTACAAATCATTTTCAGATGTAATTGAAGGCAAAGAAGGAAGATTTCGTGAGACTCTGCTTGGTAAACGGGTCGATTATTCGGGACGTTCCGTCATTGTCGTCGGTCCTTCGCTTTCATTACATCAATGTGGATTACCTCGAGAAATAGCAATAGAGCTTTTCCAAACATTTGTAATTCGTGGTCTAATTAGACAACATATTGTTTCTAACATCGGGATTGCAAAAAGTAAAATTCGGAAAAAGAACCGATTGTATGGGAAATACTTCAAGAAGTTATGCAGGGCATCCTGTATTGTTGAATAGAGCACCTACCCTGCATAGATTGGGTATACAAGCGTTCCAACCCATTTTAGTGGAGGGGCGCGCTATTTGTTTACACCCATTAGTTTGTAAGGGCTTCAATGCAGACTTTGATGGGGACCAAATGGCTGTTCATGTACCTTTATCTTTGGAAGCTCAAGCGGAGGCCCGCTTACTTATGTTTTCTCATATGAATCTTTTGTCTCCAGCTATTGGGGATCCCATTTCTGTACCAAGTCAAGATATGCTTATCGGACTCTATGTATTAACGATGGGAAATCGGCGGGGTATTTGTGAAAATAGGTATAATCCATATAATTGTGCGAACTATAAAATAAAACAGTTGATAATAATAACTATGAGTATACGAAGAAAAAGAATCATATTTTGGCGGTTCCTACGATGTACTTGGAGCTTATCGGCAGAAACGAATCAAATTAGACAGTCCCTTTTGGCTCCGGTGGCGACTAGATCAACGTGTCATTGGCTCAAAAGAGGTTCCCATCGAAGTTCAATATGAATCTTTTGGTACTTATCATGAGATTTATGGACACTATCTAATAGTAGGAAGTATTAAAAAGAAATCCGTTGTATATACATTCGAACTACTGTTGGTCATGTTTCTTTTTATCGAGAAATAGAAGAAGCCATACAGGGGTTTTGTCGAGCCTATTTATACGCTATCTAAATACGCTATCTAAATAAATAAATTCGATTAGACGTCCTTCCTTGGGAAGTCGGGTTTATCCAATTTCATCGGTATTATAAGAATTTCTTAATTTCTATGTGAATCAAGATTGAGGAAAGGAAGTTTTCGAATCACTGACTCAAGTCCATTGTCGAATCCTACTCAGCGAAATATGGAGGTACTTATGGCAGAACGAGCCGATCTGGTCTTTCACAATAAAGTGATAGATGGAACTGCTATGAAACGACTTATTAGCAGATTAATAGATCATTTCGGAATGGCATATACATCACATATCCTGGATCAAGTGAAGACTCTGGGTTTCCAACAAGCCACTGCTACATCTATTTCATTAGGGATTGATGATCTTTTAACAATACCTTCTAAGGGATGGTTAGTCCAAGATGCTGAACAACAAAGTTTTATTTTAGATAAACACCATCATTATGGGAATGTACACGCGGTAGAAAAATTACGTCAATCCATTGAGATATGGTATGCTACAAGTGAATATTTGAGACAAGAAATGAATCCTAATTTTCGGATGACTGATCCATCTAATCCAGTCCATCTAATGTCCTTTTCGGGAGCTCGAGGAAATGCATCTCAGGTACATCAATTAGTAGGTATGAGAGGATTAATGTCGGATCCCCAAGGACAAATGATTGATTTACCCATTCAAAGCAATTTACGTGAAGGACTTTCTTGACAGAATATATAATTTCCTGCTACGGAGCTCGAAAAGGAGTCGTGATACTGCTGTACGAACATCAGATGCTGGATACCTCACGCGTAGACTTGTTGAAGTAGTTCAACACATTATTGTACGTAGAACAGATTGTGGTACTATCCGAGGTATTTCGTGAGTCCTCGAAATGGGGTGACAGAAAAAATTTTTGTCCAAACCCTAATTGGTCGTGTATTAGCGGACGATTATATATATGGGATACGCTGCATTGCCACTCGAAATCAAGATATTGGGATTGGACTTGCCAATCGATTCATAACTTTTCGAGCACTCATAACTTTTCGAGCACAACCAATATATATTCGAACCCCCTTTACTTGCAGGAATACATCTTGGATCTGTCAATTATGTTATGGTAGAAGTTCCACTCACGGCGATCTGGTTGAATTGGGGGAAGCTGTAGGTATTATTGCGGGGCAATCAATTGGGGAACCAGGGACTCAACTAACATTAAGAACTTTTCATACGGGTGGAGTATTCACGGGCGGTACTGCCGAACATGTACGAGCTCCTTCTAACGGAAAAATAAAGTTCAACGAGTATTTGGTTCATCCCACACGTACCCGTCACGGGCATCCTGCTTTTCTATGTTCTATAGACTTGTATGTAACTATTGAGAGTCGGGATATTCTACATAGTGTGAATATTCCTCCCAAAAGTTTGATTTTAGTTCAAAATAATCAATATGTAGAATCTGAACAAGTTATTGCTGAGATTCGTACTGGAACGTCTACTTTTCATTTTAAAGAGAAGGTCCGAAAACATATTTATTCTGAATCAGAGGGAGAAATGCACTGGAGTACCAATGTCTACCATGCACCCGAATATACATATAGTAACGTTCATCTATTACCAAAAACAAGTCATTTATGGCTATTAGCAGGAAGTCCGCGCGGATCCAGTATAGTGTCTTTTTCACTCCACAAAGATCAAGATCAAATTCATTTTTATTCTTTTTCTGTCGACGAAAGATATATCTCTGACTTCTCAATTACTAATGATCAAGTAAGGCATAAATTGTTGGATCCTTCTGTTAAAAAAGATAGGGAAATTTTTGACTATTCAAGACTTGATCAAATCATCCGCAATAGGCATTTGGATTTTATATATCTTTCGATTCTCCAAGAGAATTCTGATTTATTGGCGAAAAGGCGAAGAAATAGATTTAGCATTCCATTACAATATAATCCAGAAGGAGAGAAAGAACTAATACCCTCTTTTGGTATTTCGATTGAAATACCCACAAATGGTATTTTACATAGAAATAGTATTCTTGCTTATTTTGACGATCCACAATATAGAAGAAACAGTTCGGGAATTACTAAATATGGGACCGTAGAGGTGGATTCAATCGTAAAAAAAGAAGATTTGATTGAGTATCGAGGAGTAAAAGAATTTAGTCCAAAATACAAAATGAAAGTGGATCGGTTTTTTTTTATTCCTGAAGAGGTGCATATCTTACCCGGATCTTCGTACCTAATGGTCCGGAACAATAGTATCATTGAAGTAGATACACAACTCGCTTTAAATACAAGAAGCCAAGTAGGTGGATTAGTCCGAGTGGAGATAAAAAAAAAAAGTATTGAACTGAAAATTTTTTCTGGGGATATTCATTTTCCCGGAGAGACAGATAAGATATCTAGACACAGCGGCATTTTAATACCACCGGGAATGAAAAAAAAAAATTCTAAGGAATCAAAAATTTTGAAAAATTGGATTTATGTCCAACGAATCACACCCATTAAAAAAAAGTATTTTGTTTTGGTTCGGCCCGTAATCACATATGAAATAGCTGATGGGATAAATTTAGCAAAACTTTTCACTCAAGATCTCTTGCAGGAAAAAGATAATGTCCAACTTAGAATTGTCAATTATATCCTTTATGGAAATGGAAAGTCAATTCGTGGAATTTTTCACACAAGTATTCAATTAGTTCGGACTTGCTTAGTATTGAATTGGGACCAAGAAAAAAATGGTTCTATAGAAGAAGTTCATGCTTCTCTTGTTGAGGTAAGGGCAAATGATCTGATTCAAAATTTCATAAAAATTGAGTTAGTAAAGTCTAATCTTTCATATGCCGAAAAAAGGTATGATACGGCGGGTTCGGGATTGATCCCCGATAATGGATTAGATTGCACCAATATCAACCCTTTTTTTCGAAAGTGAAGATTTCAGTAGTTACTCAGCATCAAGCAACTATTGGTACATTGTTGAATCAAAATAAGGCTTTGATAATTTTGTCATCATTCAATTGTTCTCGAGTTGGCCCATGTCCATTCAATGGTTCGAAATATAACATCACGGCAAAAGAATTGAATCCCATAATTCTAATTAGGGATTTGTTGGGTCCCCTAGGTACTATTGTATCTAAAATAGTGAACTTTTATTCAGCTTACTATTTAATAACTCATAATCAGATCTTGGTAAACAAATATTGGATACTTGATAATTTGAAAGCGACTTTCCAAGTACTTGAAGTACTTAAATACTGTTTAATAGATGAAAATAGAAGGATTTATAATCCCAACCCATGCAATACCATCATTTTGAATCCATCCCATTTGAATTGGTGCTTTTTACATCACAATTATTGTGAAGAAACATCCACAATAATTAGCATTGGACAATTTATTTG
>JASFAW010000170.1:0-32509 GCA_030737815.1 Allium fistulosum | reverse complement strand
GTCCTAAGACGCAAAGAGAAAAGAAAAAGGCTGAAGAAGTTTATTTTAAGACAAGAGGTTACACAATATGGAGTGAGTCCCCCAGTTAATACCGTCATGACAGTGGCTTTGACTGTCAAGCTGCCAAGTTACAGGGATGGTGGCATCTGGTCTTGGGGAAATTTTAGGGCTGCGAGAGTGGGAACTTTTTCAAGCCAGACGATTCAGGTTAGTGACTCGCTCGCTATACGACATTGTCGGAGCAGGGGTCGGGTTTTTGACTGCACGAGTTAGTGGGATATGCAACGGGATTATCCGTACTCGTTTTTCGTTATCTGATCGCTTACCTTTTTGGAAGATTTCTGAGAAGGTCTAGATGCTTAGAATGACATGGGGTTTCCTTGCTGAGTTGTCAAGACACCTTGTGTAACAACGCTGTTTAATTGCTTACACGTGAAGAGATTGTGGTGGTGTAGAGAATTGCAACTGGGGCCCCGCATCCGTGACATTCCTCGCCTCCACCCGCTAAGTCAATGTACCAGCCGGGTGCAGTTGACAGTTCGGCGACGGGCGTAACAAGCGATGTCAATTCTCCAAGCTGATGTCCACGCCACCTGGCTGCGTTATTGAAACCTTCATTTCGCAAGGACCTCGCCTGATGTGACGAGAAGTAGTGTGCATCACGTGCTGGCGTGAATGGGCTCTCCGAGCGAGGAATGTCTGCTCCGGCATCGTGCCCCCTGTCCACATCATCAAACCCACCAATAGATCCATGTCACGACTCAAGACAGGACGATGTCTATTTTTCAGCCGCCCCACTGTGTCGCGGTCTTGCGCCGTATCCCGACGCTCTGTGGCCGTCGGGCCAAGCCTGTAAATCCCGACGGTGAGTCTGCTGCGGCGGTCTTGGAGCGATTCCCGACACTTGTCAGCCGTCGGGTTATACAAGCGAATCCCGACGATGACCCCACACACAAGATAACGCTTGCGGACTAGTCGAGTTCTAGCCCCCGGGAATTAGCTGTGAGTTATGGGGACGTCAACACAAGAAACTAGGTGCTCTAGGGTGCGCAAATTCACGATGCGTAGGTTAGCGTATAGATTAGAGGATTCAGTAGTTTCTATCGTATGCTATCAGTGGGACTTTGTGATGCGGCCCGAAAAGATAAATATGCCGCCTTTATCGCTTTATATCATGGTCAGACGTCCCGCCGTCTCGCGTCTTACATTTCTCTCCTCTCCGCGACCTCCTGGCTCGCTCGACCGACCCAACGAAACGATGCGAAGAATATACAACGAAAGAAATCCCATAACCCGTCTCCATGTACGCCGTATTAGTGCAAATATTCATTCTGGAATCTAAACGCTATGTTAAACCGCACCAGGCGATAGATCCCCTTCAGGCTCATCCAGCGGCAAGTGGTGTTCCACCAAAAACCTCACCATCCACTTGTCAAACTTGTAGGTTTGCATCGCGGCAGGCCTCGTACACGTCTTTTGGAACACAGCTCGAGTCGTTTTACCTGCTCTCGTCAGAATTTAACCACTAACACCGATTTCTCTACTGACCGAGTTCTGAATCGAAGGCCAGTATTTTTGCAGCGCATAGATGGTCTCGTAATTGGACTCCAGCTTGGCTCGGATATCAGCCGTGTCATCCTGCTGCCCGAAAATGAGCGTGTGCAGGAGTACCGCTGAAGAGGCAACTGTCATGTAGCCCACCCCCCCAAAGACCATCGCGCAGTTCGGAACTTGGCGGGGACAGTTTGACCAGCTCGCTAATCGACCTTGCGTGATACTTGCAGAGCTCGGCGTACTCTATCGTCTTGGGGGTCTGCGCCGGTTGAGGTCCAGGAACCGGAACAGTAGGAGCACGAAATGCTGGTGGTAGCCTGTATGTATGGCGAGGAACGGTCCCCCAAGTTTCTTAGCACTGTGTGCACGAAGGTTCTCCTCTGTCGCCTTCTTCTCCTCGGGGAGACCCGCTTCCCAGAGTTGTAGGCCTTCTGCTAGATCTGCGACGCGCTGCATCACGTAATCTTCGGAGATGCCCTCCTGATTCCACTGCTTATTCAAGTCCCGGATGGGCCCGAGCTGTTTTGCAAGCATGATGTTGGTATGCCCAGAGCCCAAGGGTACGAGGGCGCGCAGGCGATCTCTCACCATTACTTTGGTCAACATCCAGGTGGTGAAAGTAGTCTTCATCCATGGGTAGGGGAGTCTCCTGACTAAAGTCTGGCATCGCGCGACGGAGGTTGCGGCCGACTGAACTCCATCGGTCAGCCATGAATAGTGTCCACCATACCCTGCATTTTGTTTCACGTAGAACCTCAGAGTCCTCCAGGTCCGGACGATCCAAGCCAAGAATCTCAGCCATACGAATGCCAAGAGTAACAAACAGAGCCTCAGATTCTGGATTCTTCGACGAAGATGACAAATTTGCGAGCAGCACGCAGGTCTGGATATTCTCCAGACAAATGTTCTCCATATCCAGCTTCAGTAAGTATTTAGACTTTTCCATAAAAGCAGGTCCATAGGGATGCTATCTCAGGTTTATCATGGAATCGGCAGCCAAACGCCAGTATCGCGGGAGAGCAAGGCATCTCCCAACGTATCTTCCCTCACTGCAGTCCGCAACGTGGGAAGATGGAAGAGCGTATGAGGCCTGTCAAGTATATAGTAAATATACTTCTCCACAAGTTCTTCAATGAGGTCATGCGAGAGACAAGCCCTTGGATCTAGATCCTCGACCGAGAAACGCTGTGGCTGGGGAGAGACAGGCCGTGGCTGGACGAGCGAACACTGATGATTCTGCTTCTTGGCACAGGCATCACAGGGGCCTTCAGGCTTCGTCCGGAAGCACTTTTTGCGCCGCCCTTCTGCACCTGGTGCACGCTGTAGGGAGTTTCATGGTGCTGCTGCTCTCGATTGGACCTGTGATGAGGTGAAATCACGGGGAAAAAAGAGGGGAAAGGCTGTTGTGCAATGCCCAGTTACTTAATCCGCTGACTAACGGGTATATCACATTCGGATGCATGAGAACTAGTTCGGAAATAGCAGCTAGTGAGACTGTCTAACCTTGTCGGTGCAGATGCAGGGTCTGAAATGCATGGTCAGAGCAACGGCATAGGGCGGCCGCTGCTAAACCCTTCTTGTCCAGCTCGGGACTCTACGTACCGACCTGCCAGACAATGACCTTCTAGACCCTGCCCTGATTGTGGATCCCCGTCCCCGGAATATCTATAGATAAATTGCCAAACCTCATTCAACCGACAACTTGACTCCTCTCAACTCACTGTTCTTCACAGTAACTCAGGCATCTATTTGCCCACTATGCTCTTCAACTCGAAGAAAGCGAACCTCTGGTTCTCTTGTCTCATTCCTTGCACCTGCATGGCTGTCAATGGTTATGACTCCTCTACGTTCAACGCTGCGCAGGGCTCGGTTCATTTCATGAACTACTTTAACAACCCCGTATGATCCTCTTCTACCAATTCCATAGATGTATCGTATCTAAAATCTCAATCCCCAGTCTCCATCCACTATCGGCTCGGTCAATACCGCCATGGCCGTAAGCGGCATCATTACAGGTACTCGCCCATCACTCTGTGTCAACGGCTTGATGCTTATAACGTCCAGGTGTTTTCCCTGTCTGCTCCGGTCTCTGACCGATTCGGTCGTAAATGGAGTATGTGGGCGGGAGCTGTACTAGTCATCATCTCAACGTTTGTTTCGACATTTACACCTCCCGTTATCGGCGGTTACATCGCCGGTCGTACCATCACCGGTTTCGGCCAGGGACTGATGCTGCCGGCCGGACCGGTCTTTATCAATGAGATAGCACCGGCAAACTTCGGGGCACTATCATGAGTTTCTGGCAGCTCAACTTTGCTATAGGATCTTTTCTCGCGTATTGGATCAACTACGCATGCTCCAAGAACGCCGAGAGGCTCGGAGAATGGGATTGGAGGATCGTCATGTTCCTTCAAATCTTCTTCTCCTATCATCATCATTTCTGGGCTTTTCTTCTGCCCTGAGACCCCAAGATGGTACGCGTTTGGAACCCTACTGTGACGAGATGCTTTTTTGAACCTGATTCTCACCAAACTATAGGTATGTCCAGAACGACAGATTCGAAGAAGCATACAATATTCTCTTGCAGATCCGCGACGACCCAGACCTTGTTGCCCAAGAGATGCAAGATATACGACAAGCCATTGCGTTTGAAAAGAAAGAAACAAACAGCACTTGGGCCCGATACAAACTGCTTTGGACGGATAAGTCTGTGAGAAAGCGCATTCGTAAGTCTCATTGTCCCTGTCCATGCTCAATACCTAACCTCGCTAGTCCTCGCGGCTACTATGAATATTGGACAACAACTCACCGGAAACAACTCCTCTCGCAACATACTCCACAATCATTTACAAAAAGGTCTTTACTTCAAACAGCCAGATCCAACTTATCAATGCCTTGGCTGGAACCTTCAACATCCTCTTCACTCTGAACGCCACTTGGATGACTGATCTCGTGGGCCGAAGACCTCTCCTCCTCGTTGGTGTTGCGGGCCTAGCAGTCTGCATGTTTGCAGCCGCAGCCGTTGTCACTGAGACGCCAACTCTAGAAGATGGATCTAAGTCTCCCAGCGTAGGTATCGCGACTGTATTCTTGATGTTCCTTTTCGCATTCTTCTTCAAGCCTTCTTGGGGCGCGACAGTCTGGATCTGGACTTCAGAGATTCTTCTCCATGAATATTCGTGCGCAGGCGGTTGCTATGACCACTCAGTGCCAGTCTATCGCAAGCATCATCCTCCGCAAGTATTCCATTCTCGTTTTCCCCTAAACCTATCACTAACAAATAGTGCAAGAACAAATCTTTCCCATATTTCTTTCTGCCAAAGGATTGTAAGTTACCCCCAGTCTACCTGGAATCGCAATGTAGTAACTCTTGTCGCAGCTACGCTATGTATATGTTTGGTGGTATTAATATCCTGCTCTTTGCATTTGTGTGGTTCTGCATCCCTGAAACTAAGGGCGTACCCTTAGAGCATATGGATGTACTGTTTGGTGGCGAAGATCATGCAATGGTGGGATCCGCCATCGTCAGCGAGAAGACTGTCCATGATGAGATGGCTTCCGTCCATGCCGCAAAGGCCCCGGTGGTCCATCAGGCTAAGTACGACAGTGCTGTTTGAGCGAATGAGTGCTATGAGATTGGGGCCAGGAGTGGTTAAGGTGGCATAGCTCTGGTATGTTATCAAATAATTAACAAGAATATGAGAAAAAGGAAATAAACATAAATATATTAATCAAGGTTGTAAAGGTTGAAGAAGATTTAAAAGCAAATCCATCTTTTGAGTCAGGTCACTGATATTAAGCTTGAGCTCTGCAATTTCCCCCTTCATTTCCATCAGCTGGGAAGTGGTGCGGTCGTTGGTTTCCGAATCAATTTGGTTTCAGCGTCGCCATTGTCCTTGCAGTATCTTCCGATATCATTGCGTTCTTATGCAGGTTCTCAATCTCGCGCATCGCATCTGAGAGTGACTCCATTGGCATACCTGTAAAAGCAAGTCGTAATCGGAATGCATTTCGTATGCTGCTCTGGAACTTGCGTCTCAAGAGCGGCAATAGGTATTTAGCAATATGAGACATCAAGGAAATGATATGCCCGAAAAGATTCGCGAGTATTTCCTCTAGTTCGAGGATTGGGACGTTTTCTGCAAAGGTGCGGATAAACGTGTCGTGTCGGGAAAGTATCTTGTAAACGTCATCTACAATCTTTATGACCGTGGTGACGTCCCCGGGGTTGTCTATGTTCATGCCAAACCGGTAATGAGCCAAAAGAAGCCATGTCCATGTTGTAGGAATGAAACCGAGAGTTGCCACTTCAGTGTCGTGGAACCTTTCGACGACTGTGTACCAGATTCCCTCTTTGTCAATGTTGACTCCCTGCGGCTGTTTGCGTCGCCAAACATGTTCTGAGTAATCTGTAAGTCTTTGGTGGCGAATAATTTCACGGCGATGATGAATACAAATAGCTAAAGCTTTCAGTCGCCGATCAATCTCTTGGGGTAGCTTAGGAGTCACAGAGGAAGTCTTTTGTAGCACATCGATGGCTTTATCAACATCGAACCCGAATGCTTGAGCCTTGCGCCAAGCGTTGTCCCAGACCCTGTCCCAACGCGTTGCTTCCTTATGCCCAGCGCCATGAGCGCGGAGGGCAGCCTCAAGGTCCTGATCTTGCATTGCTAGGGCCATCTGGAGAGCATTGCCAAAGGATATACCAGGCACGTTGACGTCAGCGCCGTACTCATTCATTAGAATATGAACCAGTTCACGGTGGCCGCCAGCAATTGCCGCCTGGAAAGGCGTTCCCATAACCTCATCCGCCTGGTCAATGTTGAAACCTTCCGCAATCAATTCGCGAACGATGGCGGTCTTTGCCTTGGAAGGCGGCCAGCTGCAAGGTCTGCCCAAGATGACCTCCGGTCCGGGAGCCTACTCCAGACGCCAGGAGAAGCTTGGCAATATTGGTATAGCCTAAAAGTGTGGTATAGTATAAGGGATCTGGGGCTGCTGTGGAGTTGGAAATGTGGGAGTCGTAGGCTGAAACCCAACGCTTGATAAACCGAGAGTCAAACATTGCTGTGACTTGATTTTCGAGCTCGGCTGGGACTATGCCCTCGTCTGTGATCGCATCAACATGCTTTATACCAGTTACGACAAGCATACCGCAACAGTGGATTCTGCTTTTGCCCCTCAGTTGAGAAGACCGAGTCATCAGAACTCACAAGCATCGCCAGACAGTCCTCGGCGATTCGTTTCTGTGCAAGCAACGCCGTTTCCTTCCTCGCTTCCTTGAGGATACTAGCGGATCTTAGTTCTTCTTCCTCGTCGCCTTCTGCACAATCGATGAAGTCTGCCACTTTCCCCGTCATTTTGAGACTGACGTAGTCCCAGACAGACGAATGTGAGGCAGCGATAATCGCATTCTCGGAAGTGTGAAGAAAGTTTTTGGCAAATTTTGGAAACTGGTCCAGTTGATGTATCGCCCTCAGGGAGCAGTGCTGAATATTCCTTCCATCTCAACTGCGCCTTCGCTCCGAGCACCCAGAGCAGTATCCGCTTGGCGTCGTTTTCAAGTTGCGATCTTCGCTGTCTCGAATAGCGTTCGGGGAGACCTTTCTGGTACAGCTGTTCATAACTCACTACCAGCCCAACGAGCAGGCCGCGAAAGTGTTGTCGCTTAACAGACTTCCAGTTTTCTTGGATGTGGAGTGTATCGTCGTCATACAAGACTCGCTTGAGGCAAAGATCAGCCATTTAAACCTGCTCGACGATTACTACATGACTTCACGTAGGCGGCACATCACACATGTACTTACATTCCCTCAGCGTTCTCAGAAAGTGTCTCCACCATGTCATCCGCCACTGCTCGAGTCAAAGCCTTTGGATGTTCACTCCTGAAGAGTTCCACTCGTCTCTGGATGAAAGCATTCATATCTGGCTTGCTTTTCTCGCCACCAGCAACCAACAAGATTGTGGACGGAAAGTATTCACCAACGGGTACCACTGTCTGACTGGCAAGCAGCAATCGCAACTGTCCTGGCTTGACAGCGTCATGAATGGCCTTCAGCTCGTTTAATAGCTTTGTAAACTCGGGGAACTCATCAATCCCATCGATTATGATGGTGCTATTGCGGCGACTGGCGATGATCTCGATGAGTAGGCCCTTGGCCCCTTCCCAGCCCAGAGGTGCAGGCTGTAGAGTGCCGTGTTTCAACGCCTTGTCAAAGGCAATCTCAACTTCTTCTGTGACTCTTGTTTTATCTGGTGACATTGCTAGCTGTCCCACAAAGACCTCGGAATATCTGTTCAAGTCGGGAGATGGTGTTTGGAGTCTGCAGTGTCTTGCTGGTGTCGACAGAATAATAGAAAAAAGCGACGTTCTCTGTGCCAAGTGATCGCAGAGAATTTACGACAATGGACACGAGAGATGTCTTACCTGTACCAACAGGGTCCACTGATCCACAAATGTGCTGAGGTGTTTTCTTTCCATTCCTTGAACTCAGTTGAGTCCAAAAGCCATTTACCACTGTTTCTAAACTCAGAGCCCAGCTTTTCTTGCTTGTCTAGATGTTGCTTGTCGACGTCGACGTCATAGAGAAGCCATGTCTTGATTCTGTTGATTTGAGTGCTGGTCTCGATTTTGCTCAGCTTTTCCAAGATCTGATCTCCCTTCTTGAGTGAGGCGGATATTCCAAGTGAGACAACGAATGCTTGGCACTCCTCATCTGCTTTGGTGAGATTTGTAAGAGTTGACTTCCAATCGTCCAAGGTCGCAACACCCCCTCAGCATGCGCTTCAAAGTTGACTTGGCAATAGTAGCATGCGGCCTTGATGTAGAACAACGTGATCTTGCTATACATGGCTACAATGATCTTCTCAAAATCCTCATGCTTACCATGCTTGCCATAAATGTAATCTTCCTCCACGATTTTGTATCGAGCAACTAGCTCCGTTGCCTTGCTCACTCCATCAATGGCAAGTTGTCGTTCATCCGTGTCATTGGTGATGATCTATAATCACCCTATGTTAGCCTATTTCCGATCCTCAATGTTATGGTATTAAACCCACCGGTAAGAGAACACATACGCCAGCCCATGCTAGACCGGCGTAAGGGTTCAGAGCGGCAGTCTGGCTTGCAAACCCGGAAATCTTCTGCGCTATCGCCACGATTCGGGTCACCTTCCTCTCGCACCTTGAAAACATGGCCATGCCACTTCAGTACCCATTCCTTCTGCTGCATCTCCTCAAGTTTTATCTTTACAATGGCCTTCATTTTCGCATCATCCCCCACCACACGCGCCGGGCTGATGGTAATGGGCGAATGCCCGAATCGGATAGCTCAGAGCTCGAGGAATCTCCGATGTCTGCTTCGGCTGATGAACTATCCTTGATGAAGCCTACATCATCGCCCTGGTTCTGTATAGTGTTGCCTGTTAGCTATTCCGCCGTCTGTCCCCGCCGCGCGCTCCAGGAGTACATCGTATGCGTCCAGGATTTTCTTTAGTTGTTCGTCCTTATCTGCCAGAATTTCCTCATATGCCTTTGTCCAAAAGCTGAATGTTTTCGATTTCGTTGAGACATCTTGCGACTCCGAATTTGCAGGGCGCTGAGGCCTGTGCCTGGCCGATTGTTGGGTTCGTGGTTTCGTCGACCAGATCGGATCTAGCCTCGGTGGTTTCGGAAGCGGAGTCCTTACCTCCCGTAGTACGGCGTTCTCGGCGGCGCCAAAGCTTGTCTTTCAGTCGAGGCATTGTAACGGTTGAAAGTCAAAATACCACGTCAGGACGCGTTGTCGGTGGACTGATGGAAGTACTATATTCAAATTTCACGAGAAAGACTTCATTGATGACGCCAAAAATGTCCTGACGCATAGATTGGTGCCTTAGGCTCAAATTACCTGCAGGAGGATATCACACACTTACCGCCTGCCCTGTTGGGTCCCTAGCTGCCCTTTCTTGACATTTCTAACAATAGGCTGCCTAATTTTAACATACAGTGTTTGCAAAAATGGTATAGTGATAATGAAAGAGGCAGAATATAAGTAGGGCAGAATGAGGGCAACGGACATGTCCGATATTTGCATTGATAACTTAGTAAGAAGAAAGCTTGATACAATGAGGTCACTTGGAAGTGCAATCCATAAACAATAGATAATCTGCTTAAGACAATAGCCTATTCTTGGGCTTGAACTGCACCCGTCAGATCATGGGCCGCCAAGACGTCAACGCCGGGGCTGCAACACATTGGGCACCAGTGTGGCTTAACAGAATCCCAGCCCTTGTGATTTTCCAAAGTTTTGCGAGTATCATTATAGTTGTACATGACATTGATATTTCACCATTGACTCTTTTTTCCGTCAATACACCGCTTCACCCTCGGCGTGATCCTTCCCCCAACCTGAAGACCCCTGGCTCTGGGTGTTCCTATACTTCCAGTGCAACGCCCTGAGCCTCTTCATTCCTCCCCGCAATCGAACTCGACTATGTACGATATCCAGTGTCTAGTTGGATATCGTCCCTGCTTCGCAGTCTCATTATGTGACACATTCCATGTCCATGAATGGTGATGATAGTGCCTGAGCTCATAGGTCTCGTTCGCAATACCTTGAAAGATCATGTAGAGACGGCTATGCACGACGCTGACGTCGATGCGGAAATTGTGAAGAACATTCCAGTAGCGACCTGTGTATGCCTCGAGGTTCAAATGTCTCTGGTTCCTCTTTCTCGTCTCTTTTCAAGTTCGTCTTCAATTTTCGCTGGACGGGATAGAGCCGCCCTCGCAGCCACAGTAGCAAGATGCAGAAAGTCGATTCTCTAAGTACTGCCAGACAGCTTATGCATGATCATTTGAGGAATCCAATCGCATGCATCGCCCAGGGCCGACGAGTTCTGCATTGCGATGATGGCCGTCTCGGTATCTGGTAAAAGATAAACAGCTGTGTTGAATCCTTGAATGCTTCCGCCATGATATAGAACGAGCTGACTTGGAGCTCCTCGCTCAATTACTGGCATTGAGGGGAATAAGCAGATAGTTGTAATTGAGAGTGCCTAACGAACAGGGGAGCTGTGCACGCCCCCAGCCCAGTGCATAAGACTGCTCGCGCAAAGAGGTGACGCCAAGCTGATTGTGAGGTCGGAGGATTGTAGTGAGCTGCTTGAATGGCGAGTTTAGGGTTGAAGTCGTCTTGTTGTTGAACTGATTATTGACTGCGTGCATAAAGCTGCTGTAGTATTTGGCCAGGTCATTGGTGCAGCTTCTAATGGCCCCACCAGCTCCCATGATGGTTTTGTGGGATATGGTAGGAATTGGAACTTCGTATGAAGAGGCATCTTTCAGGGCGTAGTAGGCCTTTGCTGCATTGGAATTCCCAGCAAGGTCCTCCATAGATGTTCGATGCATCCCCAGCGGTTCCCATACCCTCTCCTTGAAAACCTGTTCAAGGCTCTTCTGCTCAACAATCTCAATGATTCGGCCAACCACGTCGTAGGCTTAGTTATTGTAGAGGAAGTCAGTTCTGAAGTCTCTAACGACAGCTTGAGCAGCCCAGGTCCGTATACCCTCTGACTTTGGGAGCAGGATATTCCCCGCACGTGAAATCCAGATGGCGTCGCTACGCGCCACTCCAGTGCGATGGGATAAGAGATCAGCGATAGTGATCTGCGAGCCGCGGCCCTCGAATGTATCTTGGAGCTCGGGCAGTAGTGAGGCGACGCGAGTCGACCACCCGAGCTTCCCTTCCTCAACCAGCATGCCCACTAAAGCTGCCACCATGCCTTTGGTCACAGAGCCGATGAAGTACGTTGTATCGCCATCCGGGGTATTCTGACCTTCAAGGTCTTGGAAACCGAGATGCTTGGCATAAGCTTCTTCTCCGCCCGAAACAACGGACAACGAAAGTCCAGTCGCGCCACTGACCTTGCAGATGTAGTCCATCTGAGGCTCTAGAGAGACGATAGCATCGTGTATGTTGAGTACGGGAGTAGCTCACCATGGTGAGGGTCTTGAGAAGTCAATGATGTTGTCGTAGTGGAATGATATGAAAGCGAGTAATCCAGCGAATGATGCTCCTTTTCAATATTTGACTCTGTAGACTTGATGAGGGGAACTTGTTTGTTGTTTGTTTCCGTTTGCTTTGTTCTCTTGCGCCACTGGAAGTTTAAAAAACAAACACGGCAGATGCTGTGGCTTTTACCGTTCGCGACTCTGCAATCCGAGGTCGAAATGGCAAGCCTTCCGCTTCAATTGATCGACGTTGTACTGCCTCTTAACTCCCCTTGGAGGGTAGCCATGGCAAGGTGAATGACAATTTGGCTAACCAAGGGGAAATTCCGCTCAGCCCGAGAGCAACATCACATAACCATCTCTCGAGAAACGAGACGCCTCGAATGATTCGCTGAAGTTCTGGCCGGATCTGATGACAAAAATACTGGCAGTTTTTGCCAGTATACTCAAGGTTTAGGCACCAGGCTTGTCTGCTGCAAGTAAGCTGACGACATTGTAACCTCGGTCTTCCAACTCAAACAAAGAGCCCTCATATGCAGTCAAAAGGGCCGACCTTTCCTCTGGCGGGTCACACCACTTTCGATTGATGTACGTGGCATAAGACAATGCGATTTCCTTAAATTCTCTACACGACGGTTATTTGATGTAGTTTGCCGTACCTGATTAAGTTGGAGGAGGTTTTCGGGTGGCTACAGAGAGAAGGGACTGGCCATAAATCGATAAATCGAAGGGATCATTTGATCATGACTGGATTATTGCAGACCATACCTTATGGGATTATTTAAGGGGCACTATGGATTTAATAGTGTCCCCGCAAAGGTTTCCGAAAACTGCATCAATTTTCGATCTGGTTGATCGATGATAACATGGAAGCTAATGAAGAAGCTAAGCCTTGGTATGGGCTGTTAATTGCTGACTGCATACAAAACCCGCTGACGGTGCATTCAGCTGGGTCCAGTATTGAACCAATAGCGTTACGGATTTTGGTCTGAAAGAGGCACGAGAGCTTCAATCCTTGCAAGGCAACAAATAAACCCCTCGTATTTATTGTTCAACCCCAGAGCCATTTGCAATTTCTCTTTTCGCCCTCAAACATGCTCTCTTTCACATCTCCCTTCTGTCATTTCTAGCACTGCAATATTTCTGTGCCTAGTGGCAGTTGCGTATCGCATCATGGTAGCAAAAAAGGCACGCGTGGAGCTGGAGAAACAGCTAAAGAACGATGATCGAGATGTTGCCGATCTGTGGAAGGAAGCTCTCAAGAGCTATGAAAGCATCGTCGGTTTCGGTCTGCAGCGCAAATTCGACAACGTCCAGTCCATGCTTGACTACGGAACTGACCAGATGAACAACTTTCACAAGTTCAGGCACGACAAGGGCAAGGTCGATCGATTGAGGACCTTGTTCTCTTCCAATCTAGATCTCGTTGAACAAGGCGCCAACCAGATTATTGCCGCCGCAGCGCCGGCTTTTCCACCAGCCGCTGCCATTGGAACCGCTTTTGACCTACATGCTTCAAGCTTGTCGGTCTGTTTCTGCCGACTACGATATTGTGATTGTCTTCTTTGAGGACATGAACAGCTTCTTAGGTCGGATTACAATTCTGGAGAAGAGATTGCCGCAAGATAAGGCTTATCAGAACTGCTTGATGGAGGTATTCACCTCACTTCTGACCATGTGCGGTTTTGCGCACAAGTATATCGAGCTAGGTCGCTTCAAGAAGTGGATTTCGAATCTGTTCAAGGGTGACGACGGAGAGCTTGGTGGCGCGAGAGCGAATATGAACAAGAACTTGGATCATTTGCAGCAGGCGACCGAATTTGCATCCTCGGTAACACAGAAGAGACTCTTGCAATGGCATCGCAGCTTGATGAGAACCAGAAGTCTCACGCCGAGATGCTCGAGCGAGTCGGTCATACCATCGACACCATTCATGAGAACACGGAGAATATTCGCGGGCGACATTGCCAAGATCCTTAAGCTCTTTGGCGGACAGAAGAAGGAAAAGACCATGGAGAAACCGCAAGCGAACAAACCTACTTCTTCTAACAGTATTCGCAACGCCATGCCTATAGTCTTCAACGACGACCACGAGTATCACGCCCTGAAGGAAACACTTCTCCCAGACTCGTGCAGCTGGCTCTTCTCCGAACCCGAGTGGGAAGAATGGCTGAAGCTCCCAGATGGCACACGGCCCATCCTTGCAGTGACATCAGAGCCCGGTACGGGTAAAAGTCACATGGCCGCCGCGTTACACGACAAACTCGCCCAAAGGGCTAGCGAGGGATGAGACAGGCCATACTTGCGTGGCACACTTTTACTTCCGTGAACAAGAAGACGCCTTTGCTTTCCTGCTCTGCGGCGTCATCACGGTCATCAATCGTATCGCAGAAACAAACTATGCAGCTTGTGAGAAGCTGAATGCACAGATAGCTCGAGATGACCTTGACATCGATACAAAGCTCTGGCAGAACCTCGTTGAACATCTTCTCGGTGCTGTATTTGCGCCGGATTCCAAATTTAACCTCTTTATTGTGTTAGATGGGCTTGACGAGCTTCGTGATTGGGCCAACTTCAAACTGTTTCTGACCGACTACTTCATCGAAAAGGGATTGAAAATCTCTCTAGTTGTTACTTCTAGACCTGAGAAGTTGGATGATCTCCCAGAGGGTACAAAGGTGACTCGAATTGAAGCGACCAAAAAGAAGCAGATTCAAGATCTGAGGGCTTTGGTCTGGAGCGAGATCAACGCTCTCAATAACTTGAGACGATTTAGCCGTTATGTGCAGCAAAGAATCGCTGATAACATCGAAGAGGCTTCACCCAGTCAGTATATCTCTACATTGCATCTCGATAAATAGCTCACACCTGTACCAGATATGCTCTACGCTCAGCACCTGCTGGGTCGCCTTGACGATCTAGGTCGTGAGGGAGCTGTCCTCCGAGCTCTGAACCAAGACAAGCCCAAGACCCTTCACGGAATCTATGAGATCCTTCTCGCAGAATGTCAACGCCGCATGCCGCCCAAACACCAGGAGGTAGCTGCGGCGTTACTCCACTGGGTCGCCTTCTCCAAGAGGCTCTTGACTCTGGCCGAGGTCCAGTCCCTGGTTAAGTATCTTGCACAGGACAACGAATTCGACATTGAAGAAATACGTGAGCTATTCGACAAGTTCCTGAGGATCGGCGGTCCTGGCTATGATACAGAGGTCCTGGCGAGACTTCAGGCCAGTCAAGCGACAGCAGTCCAAGACCTGAAGCAAGATGATGACGATAAACACGACAGTATCTATGACGATGGACCACTGCCCGTCACCTTCAAGGAGCGCTCTATGAGGCATTATTTTACGAATAGCACTCATGGCGCGTCAGATTTCAGATGGGGTCCTTCAGAAGCGAATCGGAAAATGTTCGTCACTAGCGCAGCACTACTAAAACAGCCCCGTGAAGCTGTATGCGAAGGACTCCTCAAGTACGCAGCGTTATGGTTCATATCGCATTTCACGTCAATGGATATGAACCAGCACACGCCCGAGGAGCAGGTTGAAGTGCTGGAAGCTTTTGCAGAGACAATGGCTGACAAAACAGGCCTCGCTGAGATGATGGCCAAGAGCGGCATTCTGTATGGGAAGCGTGGTGGTGGTTCCGTGACCAATGTCAAGGTTGCTGAGTGGGCGGGACTTCTTGAGAAGTCGAATGTCAAGGACGGGCTGAGTGAATTTGCCGTTGAGTGGTGGCAGCGTGTTGGGCCTGATCCTGCGATTTGTCGCGTGGATATCGCAAAGGGTTATCTGCGTCGGCTTTACGTGGCGCAGAATTCGAAGGACGCTTTTGACTCGTGGCAGCAACTTCATGGCGTTTTGCAGGTGGTAGGTATCTCCTCAAGTAACCATTGCTACACCAGAGAGACTAATATGTTGTGAATCTCTAGTCTGAGTTGACAAAACTGTTGATGGATCAAGCCGTCATAAACTTCCCGATCGATTTGAGGGCAAAGACGCCTTCAGTAAGGATAGTGAGGAGTTCGATGAAACTGCAGCAAGTCTTGGAATCTTGAATCTCTTCGGCGATGAGATCAAGCCTGACGCTGCAGCGCATCGGGCGGTTGCAGAAGTCCTCGACGAGTATGAGCTTCTGGATCCAGCTGAGAAGACATGCCCGCGCTGCTCTTGATCTCTGCAAGTCTGGTGACGAGGAGTTCTACAGAGCTTCATGCGTCTTGTCTAGCCTCCTCATTGAACAGAAGAAGAAACAGGAAGCCTGCGAAGTGGCACAGACCGCAGTCAATGGATTATCAACAGGCGATGTCCCTCCGGCGTTGAAGCGCAAGGTCTACACGACGCTTGCCAGGGCGCAACGCAAACTTCGTCAATACGACGCTGCGCTCCAATCATTTTTCAAGGCGAAAGAGAGCGACCCCGATGGAATAACTCCAGGTGAAGATCTCGTAGACGAGCTCAAGGTCGTGGAGAAGAAGGACAAGGCTCAGTATATCAAAATGCTGAAGGAGTGGAGTCTTGTGGAGCGGATCACATGGATTGCATCGGATTACGCAGAGGACGGTGAGGAAAGACATGCTCTCTTTTGCGACATTGCTTCAGAAACAGGTGAGCAAGAATTCATCGTAAAGTTCTACCAAGAGGCCATCGATTTTCTGGATAATCTCGATGCCGCTCTTCCTCTTCGACTTGACCTCGCCGTTATATACTTCGAGGTATGTCGCGAGCCCGAGAAGGCGCTCAAGCTACTGGACCAGGTATTCGACACGCGCGCAACAGGTCTCAGGTTCCCGATCCTTGGCGGAACTGCGCTCTTGATGATGCTCCGAGCCGTTGATTGTATGACTAATGTTCAGCTCGAGCTCTTCCGCAAGTCTCGTGATCCGGTCTACAAAGCAGAACGGCTCACTGCGCTCGCTGGCCTTATGCAACGGCCGTTTGCTTCAGACGTTCCCAGAACATCAGCATCCTGGACCAGTTTTCATCGTGTTGGGCTAGCGTATATGTATCTTGTCATGGGGCCACTTGAAAAGTTCCAGCAAGCCATCCAGTCTCTGCTGCATGACTGTTTCGCGGGTCTTAACGATTCCGTTGGATGGAACGATGCGCCTTATCTGTGGATGCTGGCGCAGTCATTATCCCTGATGAGCAAGGCGCTGAGGAATGATGCGGAGCTTGATAGATGTGCTCGCATTGTTGCGTCAGCTGTCTTTTCAAGACTAGGCAATACCGACAAAGCCGAGGACGATGATGCGTCAGCAGAAGAGGAGGCTAAAGACCAAGGGGAGATTAAGGCTGAGGAAGAAAATGACGAACCTCCCGCCGATGTCGACACCAGCGATGATGAGGAGGACATAGCTGAGCCACCGACAGACGAGGGAGACTTGGTCGACCCGGAAGACGGGTACTACACTTGCGGTGGCTTCTGCAACCCAGCGCGGAAGTTCAAATGGTGGGCCGGTCGGTCAGCATATCTATACATAACATTCGCGTCAGGCATGATCTGCGAGGAATGCCAGGCTGAGTATGACGCAATTGAACGTGGTGAAAAGAAGTTTAAGGGTAGATACTTTTATGGCCTCGGTCAGGATAAACTGAAGCTTCCTGTCGAAGGTTGGCGAGGTGTGAAGAATGGCATTATGAGGATTGAGGGACAAGAGGATGTTGCTGTAAATGATTTCTTCAAGAAGCTGGAGACTAAGGTTGTGAAGAATGCTTGGGATAGGATTTGGGCTGGGGATGGATTCTAATGTTTTGTGAAGCTCATGAGCTGGGTTTCACAATGGTTGTAACTGGATTTGAATACAATTGTATAAAGTCACATTTCTCGCAATGATCTATACATGCAGTTGATCTGTAAAATTACCCTTCAATGTGCAGACTAATCTACCCTTGTATATCACACGATTCTCACGAAGGACCGGTAGGTATCAAATTCTTTTGAGGTTGTAAATAAACCCTCCGTGCAGGGTAGTCGACATGTCCCACTCACAAGTGATCTGCCTACTGTAAGCTCGCTAAGGAAGTGGGCACAAATGCCTGCCAATTTCCACTAGCTTGCCCATGCCCTGTCAGCTATTGGCAATAGTCTCTATAATTCGTCAACCTAAATCAATAGTTTATTCTCTAAACCGTTTAGTGGTCGACTCAGGGGGACATCTCAAGCTGAAAATCTAATCCTGTTTATATTTAGTTCACCCACTTCCGTTCTGTGCATTTTCTCTTATTCACGGTCTTTTTTACCCTCACAGTCGTTACCCGAATCATCATGCGAGTTGTAGCTCTTCTGCTGCTGGCTATATGCCAACTCGTCTGTGCATCGCCATGCAAGCCTTCTTCGTCTACTACCATTGTTTCATCTTCAACCATCGGCGACGAGACCAAGACATCTACCACGTTCTTTACTGAATCCATGTCTATCCCTTTTGTCTCATCGTCAACTATTACCAATGAAGCCGAGACGCCTACCACTTTCTTCACTGAATTGACGGCCGTGTCCGAGACCGAGACAGCTTCTGGCTCTACCACTGATGTCACCTCTGGAACGGCTACTTCCACTATCCTGATTAATACTTCAAATGCTGAACCTACTACACTTGCGACATCGACTGCGGAACCTACAACCACCACAACAGTTGCCGCAGCACCCACCAACGTCATCACAAACCCTGGGTTTGAATCAGCTGACACTGCCCCCTGGTACACACTCGGAAACCGTGGCGTATTCTCCATCGCCCTCGCAGATTCACACTCCGGCCTGTTCTCCGGCCACTTATACGCGGCTGGTTTCACCGGCCCTGTCGTCCTAGGCGTCGATCATCCCGTTGACTCATCCTTGATCAAGGCTGACACTGAATACCATTATTCTATCTGGATCAAGACGAGCGCGGCTGTTAATTGCCAGTCAAGAAAGATTACTTGTGGAGCCGGCGGCGGGTATATTTCGAGCTCCGATTGGGCCGGGCCATATAATGAATGGACGGAGTTCACTATGAGTTGTACTTGGAGTCAAGCGTTTTTGGACATGGTGCCGAGTATTCAGATTCGGGCGGAATGTGAGGGTTTGGAGTTTTATGTTGATGATGCTGTTCTCATAGAGGCGAATTAGAGAAAACATGCGGGGACGAAGAGATAAGAGCTGGCAAATATTGTGAGCTCTGGGCTTTGGTGTTCCTACCTCTGTGGGGTACTTCACCCCTATGTCAAAGCTGTGCATAAATGGTGGTATTATAAAACCGTGGTCGTCTTTTTATTTCTCGTCTATAGAATTTATCATATAATCGCTTTTCATTTCTTCATTTGAGCCAAGTACGACTCGACATCAGACTCCCTCAATCGAGTAGCCTTGCCATTCACCTGCTCACCAATCTCAACTTGGTAAGCCCTCATCTTCTCAAGGTACTCTGGAACGAAAGCACCCAGGATTCTGATGGCGAGCAGAGCGGCGTTGGTGGAGTTGTTGATGCCGACGGTGGCGGTAGGAACGCCTCGCTGGATCGAGTTAGTCTGTGCATATTGTGGCGCGGGGATGTTACTCACAGGCATCTGGACAATGCTCAGAAGAGAGTCCATGCCATCCAAGTGGGTGGCCTTGACAGGAACACCAATGACGGGAAGAGGTGTGTAGGCTGAGACCATGCCGGGGAGATGGGCAGCTCCTCCTGCAGCGGCAATAATGACCTTGATGCCACGATCAGCAGCAGCGGTCGCAACATCACCCATCTTGACAGGTGTTCGGTGAGCAGACGTAATGTCAACCTCCCAAGGAACGCCAAATTGAGTAAGAATATCAAGACCAGCCTTGAGAACGGGGAGATCAGAATCAGAGCCCATGGTAACCAGAACCAGAGGATCCTTGGTAGCCTTGGCAACAGCCTGTTCAGGACGAAGACTCTTGCTCTTAGCTTGAATGCGCTCCTCTCGCATATCAGCTGCCAACTTGACAAGCGGCTGAGCATACTCCTCAAGCTCCTTGATACTAGCAGTCAATCCGGTGAGAGTGATGTGTCCGATCTTGCGGCCGGGCTTGGACTGCTTGCCATAGAGGTGAGGGTAGACGCCGATGTTGCTGGCGAACATGGACTTGGCCTTCTGCACAAGAGGGATGTGGGATTCTGGCTCGGCGCCTCCGAGGATGTTGATCATGATGCTGGATGCGACGTGAGGCTCGAGCTTTTCGGGGAGGGGCTCGTCGAGAATAGATGTGAGTTGCGCCTTGTACTGCGACCTAAGGAATTATCAGCATGAAATGAGCGGAACAGTCTTGGACACTTACATGTAGGGAACGGCCTCGATGGTGAGATGGCCAGAGTTGTGAGGGCGCGGCGCAATCTCATTGACAAGGATGTCATTCTTCTCCGTGACAAACATCTCGACAGCAAAGACACCGCGTCCCCAGAGCTTCTCAACAACACTGACAGCGACCTCCTGAGCGCGCTTGGACACCTCATCTGTTGTATCACGAGGAGGCATATAAACGCGCGAGCAAACATTGTCTTCGTGAACGGTCTCGACGCAAGGGTACGGCACCAGTCTCTTGGTTCGGCCCTCAGTGTCTTCTGTGCGGATGACAATGACCGATAGTTCACGCTGGAAGGGAACGTACTTCTCAGCGTAGCACTGAAGCTTTCCGAATTCGCTCACAGCAGTCTCAATATCCTCATCATTAGAGATCTTGATGTTTCCACGTCCATCATACGAATCCTTTCGCGACTTGAGCATATAAGGAAATCCAAACTTAGCCGCAACATCCTTCAGCGCCTTACGCATCTCCTCCGCACCCTGAGCCTGGATAGCGACCTGCTCAGCGATAGGAATACCCTGCTTTCCCAGATAATCCTTCTGCTCAAACTTATCCTGAATCAGGCGCAGCGTCTTCCATGAAGGGTAAACAACGACTTTCCCCTCTGTGGCCAACTCCTCCAGGACAGCAGTCTCAATGTGCTCTGTCTCAACGCTGAGGACGCTGCAGCTGCTGGCGAGCTCTCTGATCTTCTGGGCGTCTTTGAAGGAGCCGTCGACGTGGTATTTGCTGCGGCTGACTTGCTTGGCGGGTGCGTCTTGGGCGTCGAGGATGGCGATTTCGACTTCGAGAGGGGATGCGGCCTCGCAGAGCATGCGGCCGAGTTGGCCGCCGCCGAGAAGACCGAGGGCAGGTTTTCCACTCATTTTGCTCTGTAGGATGTGAGATATGCGCGTTGCAGTGAGTGAGTGAATGAGTGGGTTTGTGCGATGAGGTCAACGGAAAAATTTAGATCGGAGCTCGAGATGTGGGGCTCCGAGTGTGCTATGGATGACTCATCAGCCGTGTCTGTCAAACTCTGCCAGATAAACTTCACAGATCAGATAAGATCATGGAAGAAGGACGCCCGAAAAGGGTCAACTTTTATGTGGCCTGTGTCATTTTTTATTTATTTATAG
Source organism: Allium fistulosum (assembly GCA_030737815.1). Lineage (NCBI taxonomy): Eukaryota > Viridiplantae > Streptophyta > Magnoliopsida > Asparagales > Amaryllidaceae > Allium > Allium fistulosum. The sequence goes on along the minus strand of JASFAW010000170.1, from coordinate 11,543 downwards.
TAGTTGGTCCCCCGTTACTCAATGTTTCAGCCCCGGCATTTGGACCCCGGATGCCGTCTTGGTTCGGAAACGGAACGGGGCACGGCTCCGACCTTATCGGGTCGACCTCCGATATCGTCAACCCCGCTTATCGCAACTTCATGGCGGGGTACTCAATGGTGTTGCTCCATAAACAAGACGGCCCAATTAGAGACTTGGTCCCAATGTGAAAGTCAATTTACTTTGGCAATTTTTTCCCTTTCACTGCTTTCCATCAGTTACTATATGTATCCACACACTGACTCTATCCCCAAGTGACCATAACATATTTGTTTTTGTATGTTCCGGACATAAGAATGCGGCCGAGTTTCCTTGTTTAGACAGACTTACAATTCCTAAATGACTATTCAATTTTTTCAAATGGTCCGCTAATAGTTTTATTGCGAGCTGACACGATAAAGTAACCGTCTCTTGCAAGTACCTGTTCAGCCATTCTCTCAAAAGAACATGCAGCTGGGCGTTGAGCAATACGGGGTAGCAAGAAAAGAATTAACAGATGGTAGCTCAAAGGTTGAGTCATATAGAAGTCCTTGCATTTCATCATAGACCTCCAATCTTCATATCCTGAAGTTGCTATAAGAATACTTGTTACTAGACTTCCTCTCAGCGCCTTTAATCATGGTATCCTTGTCATATCACTGCGAGTCTGTCTCCAGGTATGCGCCTTAATAGCCAATGCTTAGATGATGGATTGAAGCAAGAACATCAACGGGATTTTAGCAACTCCAAACTGACCTGAGTTAAGCTGGCTGTCACCTCACTCTCCCAAAAGACCAGCCTGATAGCTTGTATAAGTGCCTAGTTCCCGTAGTATGTATGTAAGGTAGCGCGTCAATCTACTATTGGAGCAACCTCCACCATTTACACAGCCGTCTTATCCTACCTAGTTACACATCTGTGTGGTGCAGTTTGGCTAGCGGGAGAGGGCTGCACGAGCTGATTCGTAGTATCGTTGTCATCTCACGCTGAAGAGGTTGATGAGCGACCCGCGCCTCCACAAAATCCTGTCTTCCTGGGCGGACCACGCCGTCTACGTGAGGCATTATCTTGCATTATCGGTAATAAAATAGGTTCCAGAACATTAGGGTCCACGAGATGTGACTTCTGGCTGGGCTTGTAGTGTCCATGAACTTTCTTTTTAAAAAAGAGCATGGCATCCTCACCACGTGCTGGCGGCTGATTGAACCCTTGGCAGCTTCCCTCCCTGTTACCTCGGATTTGGGGTCACTGAGAATGATGATACTCTTTGGCGATTGCAATTTCTGATTTATCAACGAGGATAAAGCCTATTACGAAGTGTGTATATGATGAGCTTTTATGACAGCTATGGGATCTGAAATAATTACTACCCCGCCAGATGGGGTTGTAAAGAGAGTGGAGTAACTTAGTAGTATGTCCATGTGCCTCTTAATAATGTGAAGGTCATGCGTTGTCCCAAATCGTGTTTAGGGAAAATATCTCAAAGCAGCTATTTCTCAGTCAACTGCCGGTAATGTAAGGGCGGCCGCAGTGGCCTTGCGGGACATTGATGCCTGCGTGTAGCGCCCCCACAGACAGGGGCATGAGCGCCAAGTTTTGTAAACCTACAGGATAAATCCTACATTACGCTTTCCGTTATGGAGAATATACGGTGAAGATGCCGAGCGACGGTCCGGACCATAATCCAAGGGAGGGGTAAAAAGAAATGAGGCCAGGTACCAGTAATGGAGAAGATAGACAGTGAAACAACGAGTCGGGAGTTCCTGAATCTCTGAATCTCTATTGAATCTGGCATATACGTTTTTTTTCAGACTGGTTGAATTGATTTCGCAATCTCTAACCTCAGAACTCGATGATAATAACCTATTGGATTTTACGTCCTCTTGGAAAAATAGATATGTTGTGCCCAGTAGATTCTAGATTTTTGCTCAGGGTGGATCAAGGCGGTTAGATAAGATAACCTTAAAGGCGCCTGACGGGAAAGGTGGACCTAAGGTCTTGCTATTCGATGTGCTACGATATGCTTAATTCAAAGTCCTTATGGATGTCGATCATCTAACATGGAAGAGGAAGGTGCAAGCATGAATCCTCTAAATTTTACGATGTAGCGTATACGAGTCCAGAGACCCTTGGACCGAATTATTTCGGTAGACTCGTACAACGGCGAGCCTCACAAAGAAGGAAGGCGCAGGGTTGAATGTATTCGAGGGAAGGAAGTTGTAAATACTATAAAAGAAGACGAATTGTCTGCCATCTTCAATGTTCAAGCAACATCTCTGCAGCAATATAGCCAGCACTCAAACACTATTCTTTCACCTTACAATCCTCACACAACGGAAATACTCAAAGATGAAGGCTACTCTTTTCACTCTTCTTAGCACCGCTGCCACAGCGGTCTCTGCTGCGGTAAAGTTTCTCACCGATTGAAAAAGGCTGCATATAAACTGACGTTCACTCAGGCCCTTCCTGATGGTGTTCAGGTTGTTGACAACCCTCTCGAAGGATATAAGATTGTTCCGATGGAGTGGACTGGTTCTATCAAAGAGGGAGCCGAGCCCATCACTCTGACTGGTACCGCTGAGGTAAGTAAATAAGCTAGTATTAGACCTAAAGGCGCGAAAATACTAATGGCCACTCAGGAAGTTGTTGCTCAGATTCAGAAGCTGAACCCAGACTACGTGTTTCCTGACGACAACACCAGCGAAACTGAGATTGAAAAGCGCAGCCAAGTAAGACCTCAAACCATCCTTATTATCATTCAACCTACTAACATACAAACTAGGGTCATATTATTTGCAAAGTTGGTGGCTTTGGAGCTATGGACGTACGGGCTGCTCACCGGGAAAGGAACTACCTTCGCTCGCTCGGGAACAACGTTTGCCATGTCGGCGCAGGACCTCGCACGTGCACTAAGATCGCCTGCGCTACTGGCGATGCCATCATCCTTTGCAACGACAACGGCCACGCGATTTCGCCTAGGTGCTCCTACCTCGCTGATTACATCGACCACATCATCGCAGCTTGCTCTTGGACAGTCAACAACCCTCCTTGCACTGTCAGGCCTTGCGCTCCTTCTTGGTCTGTTCAGATGGTCCGAGGGCAACAATTCGATTCTGACAACTACAATGTCATTGTTGCCAAAGACACTTGCTAAGCTGTTCATCGTCAATTAATGCATATTTGAATGATGATGACAGAGGTGTTAGGGTTGGTAAGACGACTAGAAGGTGGCTAGTTAGAACAAGAGGGGACAAGAGCTTGGGTTGCCAGACTATTATGCTGCCGTGCTAGGTCTTAGCTTTTCAATCAACAACCCGATTGTTCTTAGCCATTACTATCCAACGCTTGAGCCGACGTGGACTCGGAGGCAAAATTTCGTAAACTTCAGGTCAATGCCATCACGTTGGATAGGTTGGAGACAGTACAGAAGCCAACCTGAAAGATATAGTCCGGTACTCCATCGGGTAAAGATGCCTGTAAGGCGCAGGATCTACGCAACGTATGGGCTGGTAAAGCCTGCTACACGGAGGGTATTTCTAGTCATTTGTTGAGCTAGGATTCCAATTGGGCTGTGATAATCGTGTTTCCGATGAATCATATCGAGACTTGTCACATGAAAAGGTAGCGGCCAAGAATTGAGCAATAGAATTCTCTGTCACTGAGGCAACTGCGTCGGCAACTGATAGCCCCGAGACATTCCGTTTTAGCTATGACGAATGTCTGGTAAGACCGTAAGCAACTACAATAGCCATAGTTTGGATGTATCGTCTCACAACAACTTGGAAACCACTATCATGACCTGGCTAGACTGTTCAAATGATCATCCTAGTCCACAAGAGTTACGTCAACTGCAGGCAAAGAGGCCGTGTCCATCGCATTTAGATGCCGCAATCACATCAAAACACGCAACCATATTCTTGACCAATACCTAGTCTGTGATCCATTGTGGCTAAAGCCTCAGGCGACCTAGTGATTACTTACTGATGTCACCTTGTCCAATCCTTTCTTGATTAAGAAGCGGGAAGATGATAGTGGAGAGCTGAAAAGCGGAATATGCAGCAAGTTTCTGCATCTTCCCGAAACGACGCAGATACTGCAGATCTCCGACCCTTTCGAACCCTGTGCATATGCAGACAGCATAGAAAGACTCTGATCGAGATGCTCAAATGGATTGGCTTAGTTTGAGGCCTTCTTCGTCTATTCAATAGGCCGTCCCTGTTTCATCATTTCCGGTCTTGCGCCTAAGCCTCGCGAAGTATTCTTGGTATCGCTGCAGTATATAAAGTCAAGGTATGCTGCCTAGAAATCGATAACAGACAAACATACTCCAATCTCTCACTACTATCACAATATTCTATTACCCTGAGATTCATTACTTCAAAATGGTCAAGATTGATGAAGATTTTCTCAACAAGGCCGTCAAGAAAGGCCTCGACACGATCCAGAAAGGCGAGCACCTGGACCTCGAAGACCCGAATGAAATTGGCAAGTTTATCTTCGGAATTCTTGCATCAGGTCTTGAGCTCATTCCCGGATATGGCGACGCCCTAGCCGCTGTTCTCAACCTCTTTTCTTCCCTCATCTTCCAGCCCAAGTCGGCCGCAGACATTTGGGAGAAGCTGTTCAAACGAATTGAACAGATGATTGATTCCAAGATCGAAGAGTATCATTTAGAGACTCTCAAAGAAAAATTGGCAGGCCTTGACGCCGCCATTAGCGATTTCTCTACCCTGGTCAAGAAGCATGATGAGGGCAAAGACGTGACCACTTTGCTTCTCGGGTACTTTGCATCGCTGCACCAGACGATGATTGTTTCCATGAGCGAGTTCACATCTCCCAAATACGGTTGTGGCGTCGCTGCCATGGTTCGCTCTCGCAGCGACAATGCACCTCAAGCTATTGGGCGACGCCATCCAGCATGGTCGGAAATGGGGCTTTTCTGCTGACGAAGTCGAGTTTCTACAGGAGACTTTTGATAAGCTCACGACAGAAACTGCGACCGTCTCACATGCGGAAATCGCGTCGCGTCACAAGCTATTTCTAGAGAATCTCATGCTAGACGACTCCAAAATGAGTTCTGTCCCTGCAGAGACCCTAGAAAAATGGAAAGCTGTGCACTTGTACCTCTCTGCGATGGACGATGCGACTCATGCAATTCCTGCCATTGATACCTCAAGCTATGTAACATACGCCAAGGCGACCTACCAGGCAGGACGTGACAATGTTAAACCCGAATGGGAGGGACTATCAGGCTATGACATTGGAGCTAAAGATGGTGCCATCTTCAGGGCCAAGATGCAGTACGATGCGAATATGACTATTCACGTCCTCAATTACGCCGACTTTTGGCCTTATCTGGCAGGAAAGCCTGTTACGGAGGAAGCTCTGGTAAATCTAGACCGCGAGATCTTTGCGTCTCGCGGCCGCTATGACATTCGGGTAAATGGTAACCCGTGGGTAGACAAACCCTTCCCCCCCGTCAAACGGGGAAATAATGATCAGATCACAGCTGTTTACGTAGGAGGGATCACCAATGTTGAGCTCCTGCAGATGAAGTACGGTGATACCTGGGGAACGGCGTATGGCTCTGCCGCGGTAGATCCAGCCAGTACAACAAACTTGGACATCAAAGCAGGAGATTATCTCTATTGGCTTGATGTTTGGTTCGGCCAGAAGCTGGGGTGTGCCCAGTTTTGGTTGAACACTGGGAACAAACTCCGAGAGGTGGGAAGGAGTGGGAGTACTAAGGGGGACTTATGGTTCGCCGATCACCAGGTCACGAGTGTTTACGGGATCAACTACGAAAGCCATCCCCCTTCCGGTTTGGAGGGCATCATTGTTGGGTTCAGGCCGCTATTTCTGAAGTGGGATTGACGGTCATAGGTTTACGTTGCTTAGCTGAACATCGATGTCGAGACTGTCCATGAGAACTGGAATACCAAGTTGCCAAGAACTTGACTGAGACCAAATACTAGTGACAGGGTGCATAAAATGAAGCGAAAAGAAATGTCGGCTGAGTTCTACGGCCATGATTTATATAATTCTTGTATACAGCTCGGGGAAATAGCTGAATGGCGGTGATTGCAGCAGGACTGCTGACAAGATGAACGTGCTGGGAAGATTAGGGTTTAATAGAATACAGGGGTCCCGTCTGGAACCTGGAGCTACCCTGTCTAGCCAATGCGGCTGAGGGGTCTAGATCAACGCCTCGCGGAACTATTGATTCGAGTATCGAATGATAATGTTCAACTACCGAGCCCCACGGGGTTTTCATCGCCCCTCGATTTGTCTATAAGAAACAGGCATATTCCCTCATTGGTAACTTTTCCCTTGAACTTACACCGTAGTTATTTCCCAACATCATTCTGCATTGTCAGTCGTATAAACGCCCAAGCTGTAAATCGCGACCATGGTCAAATTAGCGCTTCTTAGCTGGCTGGCGGTCGCTGCCCCTGTATTCTCCGCACCAGCCGATGCTCACAGCCCTCTCGATGCACGAGCCTGCACTACACCAGCAAATACTCTCAAAAACCCGAGCTTTGAGTCCAGCGCTCTCGGTAAGTTATTCCCCAAACTACATGAGCTACTATTTCCGGCATGGCTAACCCACTAAGCACCATGGGTATTCAAACCCACATACGTCAAACTCGGCAGCGCAACAGTCGTGAAATCCGGTTACAAAAGCGACCACGCGATCCAAGCCGCCGGAACGTCCGGCTACAACGATCCAACCAGCTACAACAAACTCTCCCAGACCTTCAAGATCTGCAAAGCGGCGCGCTTCCAGCTCTCATGGTCCATGATTCTCCCCAAGAATAGCGTTGGGTACACCGCGCCCGGCAAGCCTGGCTTGTTCGTCGAAGCTAAAGCTCCCGATGGTCTGTCGCATTCAATGGGCTCTTTCAGCTTTGATACCAAGACTTTCAGCAGCAATATATATACGCCGAGCTTTAAGGGCACGCATAAGGTTGATCAGTGGGTGAATTTTGTGGCGGACTTTCCGAGCTCGCAGACTGGTACTTGGACAATTTCTATGGAGTGGTATGTTATGGGACCTGGGGCGAAGGGAAGCAAGACTTCGACGCTGAAGTTAAAGATGGACAACTTTGTTGTGAAGCCTAAATGATCCTGTTCGAATGTTTGAGTCGATGATGAGAGTCGTTTACAACGTAGCTTCTTCGATCACTAGTTAGTGTGTTGCATTGTGTATCGCCCTATGCGCCGGGTCATCTTTTCCCCCTGTCCTTTCTGACTCGATTGCCACTTAATTGTCCTCCATCACTTCCTGTGTCTTCTGCTACGATAGTCCTGAGCATGCTGACGTAATCACGCCAATGAACCTACCATGTAGGCCTGTCCCCAAATCCATGGTACACGTGCAGTTGGGCGGTCCTGGGTCGCGTCGATTGTCAAAGGTATGCATAGTAAGAGCCGCTGTAGTTTTTTGTATTCTGATTTTGAGTTACACCCTGAAGAATGCTTGCCGTGATGGGAGTGAGCCTGCTACGATCCATACTCCGCATTCGACGGCTATGCGAACAAAGATGCTTCCGACTTGGTCTTGGGTAAATCTGCTTGATTCTCGAGCCGGACGTGGGAAACACTACACGACGAACGGATGTAGTGGTCAAGTTTCAGGTAAGCACTCGGGATCCAATCCCCCACCAGGATCTTCAGTGCCCTATTTCGTGTGAGCAGAAGAACTGGAAGCGTTCTACCATGAAGTAGGCCATTCGCGTGTGGGAGTATGAGCCATGGCGGAAAAGTCGAAGTTCTTTGAGACGATGAAACAGAAGGGCATGGGTTTGCCATCTCGGCCATGGAGCTACTAATATACAAGTCAAGTTAAAACATTATTTCTCTAGTTCTGCGAGCAATTCGGACAAGTTTGCCACAATTCCTGAGCGCTTTCATTCAATTCCAGCTTATACATCGAATACCTTATTCAAGCGCCACGAAAAGCATTTTTAAACTTTGAAGATCGGCCCAGCGATGGACATTACCTTTTTCGTCTGTTCCTGGCTAACTCTAGTCTCTGTATGACAAAATGACGTATTTGATCTACATGCAGATCTGTCGCCACATGCTGTCCTTTAAGCCAAAGACAAACCCTGGGAATGAAGTCCAAGTCAGATCAGGTATTTATACAGGACTGGCTACCCTGCCTGTTGACATTCGCGAGATGTTCCTTACTAAAGCCAAGCGATGGACCACCTCGAACATAAGATCTGATCTAATTTAAGTCCTCAGCCATAAGTCGCGACAGCAAAAAGCACACCTCGCTCATGAGACACGAAGCTCCTAGTCTCTGATATCAGAATCATCTATAATCTCTACCAAATTAACGCTCTTCAAGCCCACCACTCCGAATCTTTCAGCATGTTGGATCTCAGTATGCTAGACCGGCTCGTCAAGAGGCTCATCGGTGGTGACGAATTCTATGGTCTACACGACCCCGAAGCCATTATTGCGAAGGGACGGGAACTCGATCGCAAGTCCAGCTACATGTATGGCAACTCCTACGAGAAAGAAGCCCGCAAGAGGGTAGCCACATTAAGGGTAGCAATCGGGAATCACAACGGGGGCGGTAGTACAGGACGGAGCAGCTATGCACACTGAAATCAAGAACTTATCAATGGGTCAGAACATCGTTGGAGGGACACGGGACATTTTGCTTCTTGTATTTGAGGATTAAAGGCATATTCTATACTAAGACAATTTCTGAAACTTGCAATCCTTCTAACAATTCTTTTAGACGATAAGCGTAACCTCTGGAGGTGCTCTCCAGAACCTCCGTGCTTGGTATTGGCAAAGTATGGTCTTTCTTTAGGCGGTGCAAGGATTTGGCGTAATTGCTGGTTAACAAAGCATCATGACTAATCCCAACATGGCCAGCTCGCTCATAGCCGTCATGCCCTGGTTTTTTGATAACATGGATGCCACAGAAAGCAAAGTTGTTTTCGAGATTGACACCCAGTGGGATGACGAACCCGCCACAGAGAGGGGGCCATCTTTTAGGTGCTGATCCATCTAAAGGGCTATCGGGCTTGTAGTTGTTAACACAAAGCTCTTCGCGGTGGATATCTTCCAATGGTGTGACTGTGTAGCTAATGTTGCCATTCCATACCCTCATAGGTGTGACCTCGGTTGACAGTAAGGACTTGACATCTATCAGGGGAGCTTGTAAGGTAATTGAAGACGTTGAGCAGTCTCCCATCTGGCTCGGGCCGTTAGGCATATATCGGACTTCCTGAACAACCACAGACTGGAGTGGACTCCAAATCCCGTCCCACATTACCTGTGATGAGACAGAAGCCCATGACCACGAAGGGTACCTGGCAAGTCTCGGTTTTCCGATCGTCGGCGTGGGCCAGACCATCCATAGGAGATCGAGCGGGAGATGCTTTTCCCATATCCCAGCTAGATATCTATCATCCAGCCGTGTGCGTTGCGTACGTTGAGCAACTCCAGCTAGTGCAATCGTCTTATCTGACTCATAGGTGAGATTCAATCTGGAATACTCTAGAACTGTCCGGTGCCATGTAAGCTGGTCCTTATCACGAATATTGTTGCTGACACAGCCAAATAGCGTGGGCTTAAAGCTATCGCCGTCATTGTAATCGAGGTCGTTGCAACCGCTTTCGCTTCGTTGTGAGGCTTGGCAAACCCAGATAACCTCCTCGTTGCAGAAGTGCAAGACGCGCGGTGAGAGCCTCATCTCTTGGTAGATCCATGCACGGTTGAGTAGCGGATAGCTGTGATTATTTTCCAACTGCGTCCAGTGATCTGGAAATATTGGAGGCCGTTCGCGGACGTAGATATCTTTATACCCAGGAACTAGCTTGGCCACGTATCGAGTGCTAGTCTCCGAAAAGCAACCCTGGGACCCATCATGGGACTTTGTAGCTGCAACAGTAAGGAATGAGTGCTGATAAACATCTGCCATTTGAGCTGCTTGTTCTCTCCAGTCTTCTGGACTGTCCTGAATTATACAAAGCGAGTCGATCCAAAGATAGAGAATTCCGAGACTTCGGCATATGTCAACAGCATCGCGGAACGTTTTCGACAGTTGATCAAAAGGCACTTCTGTTTTGAACGTGCCAAGTGTTAGTGTTGTCGTTTTAACAATGTTGATCTTGCCCCAGCAGTGACTCAGGCACGCGTAGCGTAGGTTCTGCCCGAGATTCTCTCGCAGAACCAGGGCTCCATTACTCAGGTCTAGTAATCTCTTTGGGCAGATGAACGAGGCAGACTGATCATTGATCTGTGACTGACATCCATCGTGTGTATCCAGGCACTCCCTTATCCATGACTGGACTGTGGTGGTCGTCGTCTGGAATTCTGTAGTGCTGGGGAAACGACCTAGAGGCAACCGTCTGATACCTAGCTCAGCACCTTCAACACCTGTAGCAAGAATCATTAGTGCATGGTCCAAATTGCCGCAATTGCTATTTCAACATGATTCGATGTCTCAGGTGTAAGCTTCGCCGCGGTCACTTGTGATTGAGGAACTTGATGATAGAGACTTGCCATGCTGGTTGAAAACCTCCAATAAGCACTCGCCACCGGACCAATGAACTTTAACGCAGCCATGCACTTTCTTGATGTCCCGGACATTGATATGTGCTGCCCCTTTGCTGATGCACTTTAAAACGAACGTGCATCGAGCACAATCGGCTTCTGCTGCTTCCACTAACTCGTCGTACGTGCAGCCTTGATCATTACTATTGGGGGGTGCCGGGGGATTGCAGACCACGCAGGCCATTCTGTTGTTATCAATCAGAGAGCACAGTGCCTTGGCCTGAGAAAGACGGGTCTATGGGGAGTCGAATGATGCAACAAGACAGCGCTGGAATTGGAGGATGACAAGAGAACGAGCCTTGCTTTAATCGCATTGACGATGTAGAGCATGATCTATTCTATATAGACCAATTAAAATCATCTTGCTATTCACAAGCTCGCCATACAGTTGCGGGGTAAGCAGTCTCGAGCCTCCTCTTGATGGTCAGCCTGGAAAGGGTTCCGTCAGCCCACGGAGATCAGCTCTCATGAGTGAGACTTGAAGCACAGTGCAATATGTTGGGCGGGCCTTTTACTGTGTCTTCGTTTTCGATGTCCAGTCGTCTACGAGGCTGATACCGGCTAGCGTCCATGGCGGGATGTAATGTTTTTGTTTTGAGCTTGGTGACTTCCGGTATCTTAATCATTCGGTTTGGTTATGTGGCTCTTTATTGGCGGCTGAAACACGGCAGAACAATCCGCCGCATATGCAGCCACATTTCTGCGTCTTTCGTTGGCTTGAATGTGGTTGGGCAGCAATACATGTTGTCACCTAAGGATTTGAGTTGAACAAATCAGGAGAAAATAATCAGGTAAAGTCTTCGTACTTCAAAGTTAGTATCTCTATACCTCTCATATTAAATTCCCAGACACGTGCCAGAATTACATTCTGAACCTCGGTCAGCACATCAGTTGAGCAATGGACCTTGCAGAGGGCTCCTTGTGCGATATATGTATCGCGGCCT
>JASFAW010000169.1:0-32877 GCA_030737815.1 Allium fistulosum | reverse complement strand
AAAAAACAGTCCGGTGCGCAGCTGGATCAGATGCAGCAGATCGGCGCTAATGCCCTGAAATTCAGCCTGCTCATCCAGCAGCGCCAGCGGTGCAGAGAACGGATTGAACGCCACTTTCACCTGCGCATGCTGCTGCAGCCACTGCTGCTCGCGCGGCGTCAGGCTGAGCGGCTCCTGCAGGCGCCAGACGTCCGGCCGCTGCGTCCACTGCCGCGAAATCAGCCGCTGCTGTTCGCCGGGAATGGCGGCGATGGCGGCATTCAGTGCTTGCAACAACGGCTGATTATCGGCTTTCACCACCAGACGGCTGCCATAGAGGGCGTCCTGCGGCAAAATCGCGGCCAGCGCCAGCTGATTGACATAGCTGCGCTCAATCAGAAATGCTGCCGCCAGCAGGCTGCCGAGCGCATAGTCCGCTTCGCCACTGGCCACTGCCGCCAGCGCCGCCTGGCTGGAGGGATAACGCACTATACTGGCCTGCGGAAAACGCTGTTTGATTTGAGCATCGGTAAGAGAGCCTTCGCGCATGGCGAGGCGCAGCGGCGCATCGTAGGGCACCGGCTGTGAGGCCTGCTTCTCCGCAGCAATCACCACCGGACGATTGATGAGAAAACTGTCTGTCGCCCTGAAGGCCGCCGCATCGTGCAGTTCGCGCCCCGGCGAGCTAAACAAGGCGTCCGCCGCGCCGCTTTTCACCGCTGCCTGCGCCGCCGTCTGACTGGGATAACGCACCATCACCGCCTGCACGCCAAGATTACGCGCCAGCAGTTGCAGATAATCGGCGTAGATCCCTTCCACGCTGTTGCCGCTGCCCGCTGCCTCCTGAAAGATCAGATAAGGCGGCAGCTCCGGTGCCCACACCGCGATGCGCAGCTCATGTTTAATGCGCAGCCAGCGCCACTCGTCACCGCTCAACTCAATATGCATCGGTGCCAGCTTTTCACGGCTGAACAACTGAAATATCTCGGGCTGCGGCTGGGCGGCTAACAGCGGGCTCAACAGCAGCAGAAGCAGAGTGACCAGGCGCAGCATCGCTACTCCATATGATTACGATTGGCAAAGGCAAAGAGATCGCGCAGGCTCTGACAATGCAACTTATCCAGCAGACGGCTTTTATAAGTAGAAACGGTTTTATTGCTAAGATTCATGCGGTTAGCAATGCGCATGTTATCCAGCCCCTTCAACAGGTAGTTAAATACCTGAAACTCCTGCGGCGAAAGCGACTCCAGTAGCCGGATATCGGGATGAGTGCTGCTCTGTTCCGGGGGTGCATTAATACCGGCTAACGGAAAGTAGCCATAACCATTTTGTGCCGCCCGAATTGCGGTGATGATTTCCGGCAAATTGTCTTTTTTACTGATAAAACCATTTGCGCCACAGCGAATACTCTGTATTGCATAGAAACTCTGATTCTTACCTGAGACGATAATAATAATACCCGGAAAACTCCTGGCGCGCAGAGTTTTTACGACTTCAATACCATTTATCGAGTGAATATCAATATCCATTACGACGATTTCCGGGTAATGCTGATCAACCAGCTCGAGTGCTTCGCGACCATCATCAGTTTCGGCAATTAAGGTATACCCTTCTTTTTCAAGTAAAAAAGTTACAGCCATACGCGCCATGGGATGATCGTCGACGACGATAAAGTTCGCCATGATTCATTTCCTGTCAGTAGCCAAATATAAACTTCCTCTATCCAACTATTAGACTAATAAATTCAACAAATAATCAATAATAATCAAATAACAAAACGTAGGCCACGTCCTACACGGCACCGATGAACAATCCCATATCTTTGTAAGAACATTAATCGTATGATCTTCATGTCGCAATTAATCACCCTGTAAACAATTTCACAAACCGTCATAAAATAAGAGCACAAAAATGGGAATGGATATTCTGTTCAACACTGGTGACGATAATAAACCAAAAAAAATCATTATTGCGCTAAGCTGCAATTTTGCACTGACGGGGTTACACGAGCTTTGCCGTTCACTCCCGGGATGTGAAGTGCAAACGATACTGGGTGCGCCAGAAGCGATATCAGATGAGCTCATGTTTAGTTATGCCGATTTAGTGATTACCGACCTGCCTCGTGATGCAGCAGGTCTGGCAGAATTACTTCTCATCCCTGAGTGGTTCAAAGGCAATACGTTGATTTTATTGGATGAAGAGACTACAGCGATGCGTCGCACGCTTCTGGACGCAGACTTCAGTGATGTAGTAATGAAAAAAGAAAATTTAACGACACTACGTCAGGTAATACATAATCTGTTGCAAGCTAAACCTGAATCGGTTGAAGAACAGTTAATCGGGAAAAACGCCCTCATACGTGAAAAACGCGTCATTTGCGCTTTATTACGCGGAGTGAAACCGTCTTTGATTGCCCGAGAGATGGACTGCACCCACGTGAAATCAGTCGTAGCAAAATTAATTGCCTGGCAAGAAGCGGTTTTTCATCGCTTAATGCCATGCTGGCGTGCGCATCAAGGACATCACAATGATGTCACTTTCAGTTAATAAAATTTTCTTGCGTTAACAGCGCTCGATTTTAACACGGAGGGAATAATCCGATAACAACAAAATGCTAACTTTAACAGCGCGACACAATTTTGTTGAAGCAGTATCCTTCAGGCTTTAATTTCCCCTGCCATGGCCGTGTCCAAAACAAATCAGACGTTAAATACAACCTATCCATACATCGCCTGTCTGGTCGAAAAGGAAAAATTTCCCGGCTGCAGGGCTAATAACCAGCCTTAGCTTACACCTTTGCGGCTGCAGTTCCCCCAGCGCCAGCGTGCGCGCGTCATTGAAATCCGTCACCAGCGCCGGAAAATGCGCCATGCCGTTAATCTGCGCCGGTACTCGCGCATCATGCTGCGTCGCAGGTGCTGCACATCGTTAGTGAGCCAGCGCGGCAGGCTGTTCGCCAGCTGATGCGCTGCCACCGGCCCGCCGGTATAAGCCAGCAAACGCACGCGCGCCTGGCGCGGCGGCTGAATAAAGTGGTGAATGAACCAATCCATGTATGCGTCTTTCATCCCTGCGCTTCCCCTGTGCTGACCGGCTGGCCTCAGGCTATTTTAAGGACTGGCAGGTTTAAGGTTAATGAGACCAGGCCTACGCGCCGGTCAGTGCAGTCTGACAAATGGGGGAGATTCTTAGTCGTTTGGGTTTGGGTTTGGGTTTGGGTTTGCCCTCACCCCGGCCCTCTCCCACAAGCGGGAGAGGGAGCGGTCCGCTGCGGGCGGGGAAGGCAGTGCGTAACTGGGGAAAATAAGGGGCATGAAGCGGGGGCAAGTGTGAAAAGCTCGCAGGCAAAGGCTGAAGATGACCGATTACACCCTGGCGCGCCAGCCAGTTCCTTCTTCCCCTACCAGCACCGCCCAGTTCCCTCTTCCCAACCGGCACTGGTCAGTTCCCTCTCCCGCTTGCGGGAGAGGGTTAGGGTGAGGGAAAGATCACTCTGATTTCAAACGATTAAACCGCCTGCGCGCACGCCCATGCCGAGCTCCACGCCCACTGGAAATTGTAGCCACCCAGCCAGCCCGTCACGTCCACCACTTCGCCAATGAAATAGAGCCCCGGCACATCACGTGCTTCCATGGTCTTTGACGACAGCTGCGTGGTATCCACGCCGCCCAGCGTCACTTCGGCGGTGCGATAGCCTTCGGTGCCGTTTGGCTGCACGCGCCACTGGTGCAGCGTAGTCACCAGCTCGCTCTGCTGCTTGCTGTTGAGCTGCTTCAGCGTCACGTCCGGAATCTGCTGCAGCTCCTGCAGCACTTCCACCAGCCGCTTTGGCAGAATCTTCGCCAGGCTATTTTTCAGGCTGAGGTTGGGATGCGCCGCGCGCTGCACGTCGATAAAATCGTCCAGCGCGGTCTCCGGCGACAGATTGACGGTGACAAACTCGCCCGGCTGCCAGTAGCTGGAGATCTGCAGCACCGCCGGACCGGAGAGGCCGCGGTGGGTAAACAGCATCGCCTCTTTAAACAGCGTACCGTCCTGAGCGGTAATGGTGGTCGGCAGCGCCACGCCGGAAAGCGTGTTCAGTTGCTCCAGCAGCGGCTTATGCAGCGTAAACGGTACCAGCGCGGCGCGCGTTGGATGGACGCGCAGGCCAAACTGCTCCGCCACCTTATAACCGAACGGTGTGGCCCCCAGTCCCGGCATAGACGGTCCACCGCTGGCAATCACCAGCTTTTCCGCGCGAACCGCCGAGCCATTCAGCTGCAGCATGTAGCCGTCGTCGTCGCGCGTCACGCTCAGCACTTCGCTGCGCAGCCGCAGCGTCACCTGGCCGGCTTCACACTCTTTCAGCAGCAGGTCGACAATCTGCTGCGCCGAGTCATCGCAGAACAGCTGGCCAAGGGTTTTCTCGTGATACGCGATGCCGTGACGATTAACCAGATCGATGAAATCCCACTGGGTGTAACGCGCCAGCGCCGATTTACAGAAATGTGGATTGTGCGACAGGTACGCCGCCGGTTCGGTGTAGAGATTGGTGAAGTTGCAGCGGCCGCCGCCGGACATCAGGATTTTGCGCCCTGCCTTCTTGCCGTTATCCAGCAGCAGCACGCGACGGCCCAATTGCCCGGCCTGTGCCGCGCAGAACATGCCGGCCGCGCCTGCACCAATAATGATAACGTCAAATTTTTTCCACGGCCTTAACCCACCTGATTGAAAGGCGCTGATTGTAGAGATCTGCGGCTTTTCGCGCCAGCGTCAAAAAAAAAGCCGTAAATGTGTCATATTGTAACCTGCTCATTTTCCGGTCTTTTTGTCCTTAATTACCTGCCGGATGACAAATTTAAGACAAAAAAGAGCTATATTTTTCTTTCCCATAGCGCACGTTGTCGCAGATAATGCGCCGCGTTCATGTCCTCCAAAATGGCGTAACGTTTATGCTACATCTGTTTGCTGGTCTTGACCTAAGCACCGGCCTGTTATTGGTTCTTGCTCTGCTGTTTGTGTTGTTTTACGAAGCTATCAACGGCTTTCACGACACTGCCAACGCGGTCGCTACAGTCATTTACACCCGTGCGATGCGGGCGCAACTGGCGGTTGTGATGGCCGTGTGTTCAACTTCTTAGGTGTGCTGCTCGGCGGTTTGAGCGTGGCTTATGCCATCGTGCATATGCTGCCAACCGATTTGCTGTTGAATGTCGGTTCGGCGCATGGGCTCGCCATGGTGTTCTCCATGTTGCTGGCGGCGATTATCTGGAACCTCGGTACCTGGTATCTCGGCTTACCGGCGTCCAGTTCGCACACGCTGATCGGCGCTATCATCGGTATTGGTCTCACCAATGCGCTGATGACCGGCACGTCGGTGGTGGATGCGCTGAACCTGCCGAAAGTCATCAATATTTTCCTCTCCCTGATTCTGTCGCCGATTGTTGGTCTGATCATTGCGGGTGGCCTGATTTTCCTGCTGCGTCGCTACTGGAGCAGCACCAAAAAACGGGCTCGCATCCACATGACGCCTGCTGACCGCGAGAAGATCGACGGCAAGAAAAAGCCGCCGTTCTGGACGCGTATCGCGCTGATTGTCTCCGCCATTGGCGTGAGTTATTCGCACGGTGCCAACGACGGTCAGAAAGGCATCGCCTGATCATGCTGGTGCTGATTGGCGTCGCGCCGGCGGGCTTTGTGGTGAATATGAATGCCTCCGGTTATGACATCACCCGTACGCGCGATGCGGTGAACCATCTGGAGCAGTATTACCAGCAGCACGGCCAGTCGCTGACGCACATCGTGCAGATGGCGCCACCGGCAGTGCCGACGCCGGAAGAGTCGCTCGGCGGCCCGCAGGAGTTCCATTGTGATAGCTCCCGTGCGCTTGATGCGATTAACCGTGCGCAGGGTCTGCTGGGTAATCTGCAGAGCTACAGCGATCTCACGCCTGACCAGCGCGGTCAGATGCGCCGTCTGCTGCTGTGCATCTCCGACACCGCGGACAAAGCCGCTAAGCTGCCGGAGACCAGCGCCGACGATAAGCGCTTCCTCAATAAGCTGAAAGGCGATCTGCTCGGCACCATCGAGTATGCGCCGGTATGGATTATCGTGGCGGTCGCGCTGGCGCTCGGCATCGGTACCATGATTGGCTGGCGCCGCGTGGCGACCACCATCGGCGAGAAGATTGGTAAAAAAGGCATGACGTATGCGCAGGGCATGTCGGCCCAGGTAACGGCGGCGGTGTCGATTGGTATCGCCAGCTACACCGGGATGCCGGTTTCGACCACGCACATTCTGTCATCGTCGGTTGCCGGTACCATGCTGGTAGATGGCGGCGGTCTGCAAAGCCGCACCATCAAAAATATCGCGATGGCCTGGGTATTCACCCTGCCGGTGTGTATTTTGCTGTCTGGCTCGCTGTACTGGATTGCGCTGAAGCTGATTTAACGCTTCAGCGTTGCACGGTTCTGTCGTGGTGCGTTGCGAATACAACACAGCGCGCCGCGACAGAACCCGCTCCCCTTCTCAGTGCCAAATCGCTAAGGCGATCAGGCTCACCACCACCAGAAAACACAGCCCGCTGGTCAGAACAAACTGACCACGCACCCGCTCGCAGCGACGAATAAATTCATCGTCGTGATGATCGCGATAGCGTTTCTCCCAGATATAGCGCACCAGCCGCACCTGCTTGCTCGGCTGACCGTGGGACGTAAAGAAACCGGCACCATCAACATACTGATACAGCAACGGATCGCACCCGCGCAGCACCGCCAGCAGTGAGCGCAACGATGAGAAGTAACGCGCCATATTCACCAGACAAACCACACACAGAGCCCAAAAAAGCGCGATAGTGCTGATCATGTTCCCCTCCCGGCTGGAGCCGCAATGACGTTACGTGCAGCGGGAAAAGCTGCAGACGCCCCACGGGAAATAAGCCAGCCACAGATGAATCGAATTGCATTGTTGTTATGCGGACCTGAGCGCGCTACCCGGACGGGAGTGGCCCTCATTTTCAGTGTAGGAGATCTGTTTAAATTTTTTCCAGCGATGATTTTCGTTCAGCGCGAGCGAAAAAAGCGATAACCCATGATCTGACTCACAGCCGGGCTTCGGTTTGCAGCATTTGCTACCCACTCTGGCTATACTCGGGATATAACAATTATTCGCCTGCGTGGCTGACATTATGGTTGGTGGCGCTTCATCGCCGTTACGCGCAAAGGATTACGCCAGCCGAACGGCAGAAATTCGGGTTGCCCCAGAATCTTGAGAAAGGAGTTTTATCATGGCTTATAAACACATCCTGATTGCAGTAGACCTTTCCCCGGAAAGCCAGTTACTGGTTGATAAAGCGGTATCACTGGCCCGTCCTTATGATGCAAAAATCTCGCTGATTCACGTTGATGTGAACTATTCAGATCTCTACACCGGGCTGATTGACGTCAACCTCGGCGACATGCAGAAGCGTATTTCGGAAGAGACACACACCGCGCTGCGTGAGCTTTCCACCAATGCCGGTTATCCGATTAGCGAAACCCTGAGCGGCAGCGGCGATCTCGGCCAGGTGCTGGTGGACGCGATTAAAAAATACGATGTCGATTTGGTGGTGTGTGGCCATCATCAGGATTTCTGGAGCAAGCTGATGTCGTCAGCGCGCCAGCTGATCAATACCGTGCATATCGATATGCTGATTGTGCCGCTGCGCGATGAGGAAGAGGAATAATCAGTAAAAAAAGCCCCTCGCACCGAGGGGCAAAAGACTGCAATAACAGAACAACTACAACATGGCTTAGGAAAATAACTGACGCTTACGGCTGTTGGTTCAGCGCCACCCGCACCACCACCCGGCGATTAGGCGCGTTACAGGCAATCTGCGCGGCGCGCGATCCTTCACAAAACTCCACCACCGGTTCACTGCTGCCCGCGCTGCTGGCGCGGATCACCGTGGCCGGCAGGCCGCCGTCAACCAACATCTGGCGTACCGTAGCAGCGCGCTGCTGGCCGAGCTGGCGGTTGGCGCTGGCGTTACCAATCGGGTCGGTGTGACCAATAACTTCGAGGCTTTTCAGCTCGGCGCGATCGCGCTGCAGCTCGGCAATCAGCGCACCGACCGCGCGGCGGCCGGCGGCGGAGATATCGCCAATCGACGATTTGCCAAAATTGAACAGCACGTCGCCAGCCAGCACGTAGTCTTTATAGCTGCGCGGCGCCAGGTTGTCACACTTCACGACCGATGATGCGCGCGACAGCGCGTGGATCTGCTGCTGCGCTCCGTTGAGGTCCCGCTCCGCCTGCTGGCGGCTGACCACCTGCGGCTGGCCAGTGGTGACGTTGCCGAGGCGCACAAAGTAGGTGGTGCCGCCGGCAAAGTTGTCGCGCCACGCCTGAGCGCGCTTGCCGCTGTAGCGCGGCGCGTCTTTCATGTAGTTATCCAGCGAGTGGCTGCCTGGCTTGAGGCAGAAGACGCTGAAACCGCCCGGCAGCAGCGCGGTCTGGAATTCGCCGTCGACATACACGTGCGCCGCATCATTGCCCGACTGCGCCAGTGTGCGGTAGTACACCACCTGAGTCTGCGATGCCGGTACGCCGCTTACAGGCTGATACAGTTCGCCGAACGGTTTTGCCGCCAGCGCGCTGTGGCTGAGGGTGACGGAACCGGCCAGCAGTGCGGCCAGCAGGGTAAGGCTGAAAGTTTTCATAACTCCTCCACGGGTGCCCACAAGGGCACCCGATTAGTATTGATGGTTAACAGGTTAAAAAAGCCACGGCTGATTAATGATTATCCAGTTCGACTTTTACCCCCTGCTGCACCAGCAATTCACCTTCCACTCCACTGTGACGATAAACGTCGTACACCTGACCGCCCTGGGTAATCGTGCCCGCCACCTGTGACCAGTCGCCGAGATCGGTGCCGTCTTTGAGTAAATCTGAAAGCATTAGAATGCTACCAGCCTGGCCATCAATAGTAATTATATGCTCTGAGCCAAGATGGAATGAATGTTCACTATCGATAATTAAAGCATCTAAATCTATTAGATTCGCTCGTTCTGAAGAAAGATTGATATTAGTTATTTCCGTATTAACTGACCACTCCTCATTTTCTTTAGAATCATAATGATAATAATCATTTACATTGTAATCATCAGAATAATCTAATAATTCCACTGAATTTAATACTTTATTGCCCCAGCGGAAATTATCTATCCCCACTCCATTAAGATCGTTAGTATCAAGTTCAATATGTCCTATCAACACTCCAGTGGGTGCCGTATAACTATAATATTTAATCTCTTTTGCCTCTCCCTTTATCCTATCAGATTTAATCAACACACCATTAACATCATAAACCCTTATGTTTAAATAATCCCCCATAGGACCGGATTGAAAACCTAAACTTTGGAAACTAAAATCTGTAGTTACTTTACCCTCACCAAAACTTAAACTTAAAATATCGGTATCAAGGACATTCATAAATGGAGAAACATTAGTTTCACCTGATCTATTTGATACGTAAACATGATCTTGTTTAAGTGAAGTAGCGGTTAACCCACTATTGAAAGTAACTGTTTTTTCATGCACCCCGTAACTTGAATCGAAATTTTCAAAACCTTTAGTCTGGGTAATGTCAGGCCCGATAGTTATATTCCAGTTAGTAGATTTATCACTATTCCCTGCTGTATCGATTGCTTGCACATTAAAGTTATGCGCACCATTACTTAATGCTGTCGATGGTGTAAACGTCCACTTACCATCCGCGCCAGTCGTAACCGATCCCAGCTTTGTGCTGCCATCAAAAATGGTCACCACGCTGCCCGCTTCCGCTTTACCGGACAGCGTCGGCGTAGTGTCATCGGTTTTACCGCCGTTGGCCACATTACCGGTTTTGCTGCCGGCGTTGTCATACACCGTATCGATGGTCGGGGTGCTGATCACCGTATCCACGGTAATATCCCACGCAACAGCCTCACCGCTGCTGTTGCCGGCGCTATCGCTGGCTTTAGCGCTGATGTGGTGCAGTCCGTCCGACAGGTCACTGGCCGGGATGAAGCTCCAGTTGCCGCTGCCGTTGGCGCGGGTGCTGCCCACCGCTTTGCCATCAATAAAGATGGTTACCAGACTGTTGACCTCGGCGGTGCCGTTGAGGGTCGGCCGCTTGTCGTCAGTGAAGCCATTTTTATCGATGTTGCCCTTAATGCTGCCGACATCATCTTCAATGGTGACAATGACCGGTGCGTTCGGTGCCACGGTGTCTACGGTAATGTTCCACGCCGCGGTCTGGCCGCTGGTGTTGCCCGCGGTATCGGTGGCGGTGGCGGTGATGCGGTGCAGGCCGTCCGCCAGATCGCTGCCCGGGGTAAAGCTCCAGTTGCCGCTGCCATCGGTGCGTACCGTACCGGCAGGCGTGCCGTCGATATATACGGTAACGATACTGTTGACCTCGGCGGTGCCGCTGATAGTCGGCCGCTTGTCATCGGTAATGCCGTTGTTCAGCACATCACCGGTGAGGCTGCCGGCGTCATCGTAGACGCGGACAATTGCTGGAAGGTTTGGCGCCACGGTGTCGACAGTGATCGACCACACTGGCGTCGGCGCGCTGATGTTACCGGCCGCGTCGGTGGCGGTGGCGCTGATCTCGTGCCTGCCGTCAGCCAGATCGCGCGTCAGCGTGTGTTGCCAGTTACCGCTGGCGTCAGCCTTCACCGAGCCCATCAGTACGCCGCTAACGTAAATCGTTACTATGCTATTGGCCTCGGCAGTACCATTCAGCGTTGGCCGCTTGTCGTCGGTCACGCCGTCGCGCTTAATCTCACCGGTCACGCTGCCGACGTTATCAATGATGCTGGTGATCACCACCGGATTCGGCGCCTGGGTATCGACAATCACCTGCCAGACGTCGGACGGTGCCGAGCTGTTGCCCACCGGATCGGTCATCACCACGGTGAAGTTGTGCGTACCATCGTTAAGCGGCGTAGTCGGGGTAAAGCTCCAGCGCCCGTCGTTGCCAACGGTGACCTCACCAATCGGCGTACCGTTATCGATGATGGTGACCTTATCATTTGGCGTACCACGGCCGGACAGGGTCGGCGTGGTGTCATCGGTATAGCCGCCTTTGCCAATTGGTCCCTGAACCGTGCCGACGTCGTCGCTGACGGAGTCAATCACGCCCTTGTTCGGCGCGGTGATGTCAATCAACAGATCGAACTGGCTGGTTGGCTCACTTTCGCCGTGTGCTTCAGTGGTCGCCGTCACGGTCAGGGCGTGCGAACCTTCGCTGAGCGCTGTGCCCGGCGTGAAGTTCCACTGGCCCTGCGCGTTAGCGCTTACCTGACCAATCAGCTTGCCGTTGTCATAGATTTTCACCAGCGCGTTTGGCGTCGCGGTGCCGTACAGCGTTGGCGTGGTGTCATCAGTGGCCTGACCGGAACTCAGATCGCCTTTGACACTGCCGGCGTTGTCTTCCACGCGGGTCAGCGCTACTACCACCGCAGAAGTGTCAACGGTAAAGTCAATCGCCCCGCCAATTGGGCCCTGATTACCGGCGAGATCGACCGGCTGCGCGGTGAAGCTGTGCTTGCCATCCGCCAGCGGCGTGCCCGGGGTAAACGTCCAGTTACCGCTGTCATCGGCGACCGCTCTGCCCAGCTCTTTGCCATTGTCGCGCACGATTACCGTAGCGCCCGGCTCAGTTTTACCGCTAAAGGTCGGCGTGGCATCGTCGGTGGTCTCGCCGCTGCGAATCGGCCCCTGTACCTGGCCGACATCATCGGTCAGTACCGGATTGATGATGTTGCCTGGCGCCGTGGTATCCACTTCAATCGGATAGACGCCGGTTTCCGGGCTGACGTTGCCGGCAGCATTGGTGGAAGTCGCGCTGATGTTATGCACGCCATCACGCAGGTCGCTGGCTGGCGTATAGCTCCAGTTACCGTTGGCGTCAGCCGTTACCATGCCCAGCTTAATACCGTCTGCGTACAGCGTAACGAGGCTGCCCGGCTGTGCGGTACCGTTTATGGTCGGTCGCGCATCGTCGGTGACGCTTCCCTTCTGCACCAGGCCCTGAATGTCTCCTACGTTATCCATTACGCTGGTAATCGCCGGCGCATTCGGCACACCGCCGCTGATCAGGCCAAACTCAAACTTGTCTGACGACTCGCTGACGTTACCAGCGGCATCTACCGCTTCCGCTGTCAGCGCATGGGCACCGTTGGCCAGCGGTAACGGTGGCTCGAAGCTCCAGTTGCCTTTGCCGTCAGTGCGGGTTGAGCCTATCAGCACGCCATTGTCATAAATATTCACCAGACTGTCGGCTTCAGCGGTACCGCGTACCGTCGGTGTCGCATCATCAGTGGTGTCGCCTGCAGCGATTGGTCCACGGCGATCGCCCTGATCGTCATACACTTCAGTGATCGCTGGCTTATTCGGTGCCTGCGTATCAACATTCACTACATAAGGATCCGACGGCTTACTGCTGTTGCCCGCCGGGTCGGTGATCACGGTTTCAAATTTGTGCTCACCGTCGTTGAGCGGAGTTTCCGGCGTGAAGGTCCACTTGCCATTCTCGCCAATTACCGCGCTGCCGATGGTTTCACCGTTATCGATAATGGTTACCACGTCGCCCGGCTTACCGCCGCCAGTCAGCGTTGGCGTGGTATCGTCAGTCGCGCCGCCGTTGTCCACGGTGCCCTGCTCTGTACCCACGTCATCACGGACATCCTCAATACCCGCGTTGTTTGGCGCCGTGATATCAATAGTGATATCGAAGGCGGCTGTGGCCTCACTCTCGCCGTGTGCCGGCGTGGTGGCGGTCGCCGTCAGGCTGTGCGGCCCTTCGCTCAGCGCAACGCCAGGCGTAAAGCTCCAGCTGCCGTCTTTGGCTGCCACCGTGCTGCCAATCAGCTGGCCATTGTCGTAAATTTTCACCAGCGCGTTGCCGGTTGCGGTGCCTTTCAGGGTCGGCGTGGTGTCATCTGTCACCTGACCGGACGTGAGATTACCGGTAATGCTGCCCGCATCGTCATACACCTGAGTGATAGCAATCACCACTTTGGAGGTGTCTACGGTGAAGTCAATGGCGTCAGTTTCCGGCCCTTTGTTACCGGCCTTATCCACCGGCTGAACGGTAAAGCTGTGGTCGCCATCCGCCAGCGGCTGATCCGGCGTGAAGCTCCAGTTACCGTCTTTATCAGCTACCGCGCGACCCAGTTCATTACCGTTATCGCGCACGATTACCGTGGCGCCCGGCTCGGTTTTACCTTTAAAGGTGGGCGTCGCGTCATCGGTGATGTCGCCGCTGTTAATCGGACCCTGCACCAGGCCAACGTCGTCAATCAGCTGATTACCTTTGCTGGCTTCTGGCGCGGAGGTATCGATATCAATTGGATACGCCCCGGTTTCCGGACTGATATTACCGGCCGCGTTAGTGGCGGTAGCGGTGATGTTGCGCACACCATCCGCCAAATCGCTGTCCGGCGTAAATGACCAGTTCCCGGCGTCATCGGCCTGGGTGCTGCCCACAGCTTTGCCATCAACCAGCAGCGTAACGATGCTGCCCGGCTGGGCGGTACCGTTGATGGTCGGACGCGCGTCGTCGGTCAGACCGCCTTTCTGGATTGCACCCTGAATGTCACCTACGTTGTCCATCACGCCAGTGATAGCCGGTGCCGTTGGCTTACCGCCGGCTGCCAGCGAGAAGTCAAACTTCTCTGATGGCTCGCTAGCGTTGCCCGCCGCGTCGATCGCTTCCACGGTCAGCGAGTGTGCGCCGTTAACCAGCGGTTTGCCCGGTTCGAAGCGCCAGTTGCCCTGCCCGTCAGCGCGCACGCTACCGATCAGTTCACCGTTGTCATAAATCTTCACCAGGCTGTTGGCTTCCGCAGTGCCCTTCACGGTAGGAATGCTGTCATCGGTGGTATCACCGGATTTCAGCGCACCGGTGCGATCGCCCTGGTCATCAAACACTTCGGTAATCGCTGGCTTGTTCGGCGCCTGCGTATCAACAGTCACAATGTACGGATCGGACGGCTGGCTGCTGTTGCCGGCCGGATCGGTGATCACGGTTTCAAATTTGTGCTCACCGTCGTTGAGCGGGGTTTCCGGCGTAAAGGTCCACTTGCCATTCTCGCCAATTACCGCGCTGCCGATGGTTTCACCGTTGTCGATAATGGTCACCACATCGCCCGGTACGCCTTCGCCTACCAGCGTAGGCGTGGTGTCGTCAGTAATGCCACCGTTGTCGACCGGGCCCTGCACCGTGCCCACGTCATCCAGTACGCTATCAATACCGCCCACGACTGGCGGGGTCAGATCGATGGTGAGGTCAAAAGGTGACGACTCGGCGCTGGTTCCGGCGGCGTTTGTCGCCGTCGCCGTAAAGTGATGTTCACCTTCCGCCAGCGCAACATCCGGGGTAAAGCTCCACTCGCCTTTGTAGTTGGCTTTTGCGGAACCGATGAGCGTGCCGTTGTTATAGATGTGAATCAGCGCGTCTGGCGTCGCCGAACCGTTGAGGGTTGGCGTAGTGTCATCGCTGACCGCACCGCTGGTCAGGTTGCCTGTGACAGAACCTGCATCGTCATAAACGCTATTGATGGTCACCAGCACCGCAGAGGTATCGACAATGAAGTCAACTGGCTGGCTTTCCGTACCTTTATTACCGGCTTTATCAACTGGCTGCGCAGTGAAGCTGTGATCGCCATCCGCCAGCGGCTGGTCCGGCGTAAAGCGCCAGTTGCCGTCTTTACCGGCGACCGCGCTGCCAATCGGCTGGCCGTTGTCGCGGATAATAATGGTCGCACCCGGCTCGGTCACACCGCTGAAGGTTGGTTGCGCGTCATCCGTAGTGTCGCCGCTATTAATCGGCCCCTGAATGTCGCCAACGTCATCCGTCAGCTGATTATCGCTGCTGGCATCAGGCGCGGTGGTGTCAATCACAATCGGATAGAGGCCAGTTGACGGACTGATATTACCGGCCGCGTTGGTCGCGGTGGCACTCAGATTGCGCAGGCCTTCGGCCAGATCGCTATCCGGCGTGAATGACCATTTGCCTGCGGCATCGGTCAGGACGGTCCCCAGCACTTTGCCATCGGCATACACGGTGACTACGCTGTCCGGCTGCGCGGTACCGTTAATGGCAGGACGGACATCATCGGTCACGCCGCCTTTTTCGATTGCGCCCTGCACATCTCCGACGTTGTCCACTACGCCAGTGATCGCCGGTGCGGTCGGCGCGCCGCCGGCCTCCAGCATGAAGTCAAAGTTGTCGGACGGTTCGCTAACGTTACCGGCCGCATCGACCGCTTCCACAGTGAGTGAATGCGCGCCGTTCAGTAGCGGTCGGGTTGGCGTGAATTCCCATTGGCCTTCAGCATTCGTGACAGCTGAACCCACCAGTTGGCCATTGTCATACAGGTTGACCAGGCTACCCGGCTCCGCTTCGCCGCGCACGGTCGGCTGGGCGTCATCCGTCACCTCACCCGGATTGAGTGCACCCTGCTTATCACCTTGATTATCATATACTTCTTTAATTACAGGTTTTTCTGGCGCCTGCGTATCCACGATAATGGTGTAATCGTCAGACGGTGAGGATTCATTACCTGCCGGATCGGTCACGATGATGCCGATATTGTGTTCGCCGTCTTCCAGCGGCTCTTCCGGGGTAAATTCCCACTTGCCATCGTCACCGATCACGGTGCTGCCGATTGGATTACCGTTATCGATGATAGTCACTACGTCACCCGGTGTGCCGCCACCGCCGATGGTCGGCTGCGTGTCGTCGGTTGATTCGCCGTTTTCGATCGGCCCGGTTTCGTTACCGACATCGTCAATGATATCGCCGATTTCCGGTTTCACTGGTGGGGTGGTATCCACGATGACAGTGTAAGGATCGGATGGTTCGCTGGTGTTACCCGCCGGATCGGTGATTACGGTTTCAAACTTGTGTTCACCGTCGTTGAGTGGTGTTTCTGGCGTGAATTCCCACTTGCCGTCATCACCGATGACGGTACTACCGATGGTTTCGCCGTTATCAATAATGGTCACCACGTCACCCGGCGTGCCGCCACCAACCAGCGTTGGCGTGCTGTCATCAGTCACCTCGCCGCTTTCGACGGGTCCCTGAACGCTACCTACGTCATCCTGCACCTCGTCAATGCCGTCGTTGCCCGGGGCAGTGATATCAATGATCAGATCAAACGGTGCGGTCGGTGCGCTGACGCCATTGGCTTCGGTCGTCGCCGTGGCGGTAAAGCTGTGTTCGCCTTCATTCAGCGGCTCCGCTGGTGTAAATGACCACTCGCCCTTGTAATTTGCCAGCGCGGAGCCAATCAGCTCACCGTTGTCATAAATATGGATCAGCGCACCTGGCGTCGCTGAACCATTGATGGTCGGCGTAGCATCGTTAGTCACGCCACCTTTTTGCACGTAGCCAGCTTCGCCTGCGTCGTCATAGACGTTGATAATCGTCACTTCAACACCAGAGGTATCGACGATGAAGTCGACTGGCGCGCTTTCTTCACCTTTGTTACCGGCGTTATCTACCGGTTGTACGGTAAAGCTGTGATCGCCTTCGGCCAGCGGTTGTTCCGGGGTGAATGTCCAGTTACCGTCTTTGTCCGCGACAACGCGGCCAATTTCTTCACCGTTATCACGGATAATCACCACAGCGCCCGGCTCAGTTTTACCGTCAAAGGTAGGTGTGGCATCATCAGTGGTATCGCCACTGTTAATCGGGCCCTGAATCGCGCCGACATCATCAGTCAGGGTGTTGTCGCCGCTATTTTCTGGCGGGGTAGTGTCAATGATAATCGGATACACGCCGGTCTGCGGACTGATGTTGCCCGCCGCATCGGTAGCAGTAGCGGACAGCTGATGTTCACCTTCAGCCAGGTCCACTTCCGGTGTAAAGCGCCAGCGGCCGTTTTCATCAGCGGTGGTGGTGCCCAGCAGCACATCACCGTCATAAACGGAAACGGTATAGCCTGGCTGCGCCGTGCCATGCACGGTTGGGCGGGTGTCATCGGTGACACCGTTTTTCGCGACGTTGCCCTGAATATCACCCACATCGTCCAGCACACCAATAATCGCCGGCGCGCTTGGCACACCACCGGTGATCAGGGTGAAATCAAAGCTGTCAGACGTTTCGCTGACGTTACCCGCCGCGTCAGTTGCTTCTGCCGTGAGAGAGTGTCCGCCATTGCTGAGCGGTTTGTTCGGAGTAAATTCCCAGTTGCCTGCGGCGTCTGCACGCGCGGAGCCAATCAGCACGCCATTGTCATACAGGTTAACAATGCTGCCAGCTTCAGCCTCGCCTTTTATGGTCGGGAGCGCATCATCGGTCGTATCGCCCGGCTGCAGTTCACCCTGCTGTTCACCCTGATTGTCGATAACCGCAACAATGCGCGGCTTATCCGGTGCCTGGGTATCGACAATAATGGTGTAATCATCTGAAGGTGCAGACTCGTTGCCGACCGGATCGGTGATGATGATACCGATGTTGTGCTCACCATCTTCCAGGGGTTGTTCCGGCGTAAACTCCCACTTGCCGTCATCACCCACGACAGTGCTGCCAATCGGCTTGCCGTCATCAATAATGGTTACCACGTCGCCAGGCGTGCCGCCGCCGCCGATGGTAGGAGTCCTGTCGTCGGTGCTGCCGCCGTTGTCTACCGGTCCGACAATGCTACCCACGTTGTCAGTGACTTCACCAATGCCCGGATTTACCGGTGCCTGCGTATCAATAGTGATGATGTGAGGAGCAGAGGGCAGGCCGATATTACCAGCACGGTCGGCAGCTACCACGGTGAATGCGTGCTCACCATCAGCCAGTGCCGTTGCAGGGGTGAAGGTCCAGTTGCCGTTGGCATCAGTCAGTGCTTCACCGATTTTTTCACCGTTGTCGTAGATCGATACGGTACTGTACGGTTCCGCTTTGCCGGAAAGGGTCGGCGTATTGTCATCGGTGGCCTCGCCGTTGGCAATCAACCCGGTGAGCGAACCGTGATCGTCGAATACGCTGTCCAGCGTCGCCTGTGCTGGCGCTTTGAGATCGATAATTAGCTCAAACGGTTCGGAAGGCTGGCTGGTGTTACCCTTACCGTCGCGTTCAATCACCGTAAAGCTATGGTCGCCTTCAGCCAGCGCCGTGCCTGGCGTAAATGTCCAGTTACCGTCCTGATCGACAATGGCTTCACCAATTTTTGTGCCGTTATCCCAGATCTCAACAGTATTACCAGGATTGGTGCCGGTGCCGCTCAGAGTTGGCGTCGCGTCATCGGTATAGTCGCCGCTGGCCAGCGGTCCCTGAATGGCGCCCACGTTATCCGTCACCGCATCAATGGTTGCGCCTCGCGTGAATACCGGATCAGGCAGATTCCCGCCTTCACCCTCACCTGACTTACCGTGATCTTTTTTGTGATTGTGATAAATGATGCCTGCCGCTGCACCAATAGCGCTGAGTAAACCCAGGCCTAACAACATCGGATTAATCAGACCATTTTCGGCAATCAGCAGATTATCCAGCCCCGGGACGGAATCTGACCCGAGTACCAGCGCTGAATAATCGCCATCAGCAAGCGCTGCAGCTTCGTGATCATCACGCGCATCAGAGGCGATGTATTCATGGAAAGCGTTATCTTCTGCTTTACCAACCAGCTGGCCAGGGTAAACAAAAAAATCCTCAATGATGAGGTCGGGTTTATCCAGATCGCCATCCTCCAGGATAACCCAGAGACTTTTGCCTACGCGCTTGACGGTGATGTTTTCAGGTGCAACACCCTTCTCACCTTCAGCAAGGATATATTTCCCATTGGCAATGGCTTTGATTTTTACTGGTTTTCCATTTTTACCGTTGCGAAGCACCTGCGCTTCGACAACCGTTTTTTTGTCTACAACGGC
The DNA here is from genome assembly GCA_030737815.1 of Allium fistulosum. Classification (NCBI taxonomy): domain Eukaryota; kingdom Viridiplantae; phylum Streptophyta; class Magnoliopsida; order Asparagales; family Amaryllidaceae; genus Allium; species Allium fistulosum. The sequence continues at coordinate 14,025 of JASFAW010000169.1, read as the reverse complement.
GACATTAACGGGGATGGCGTTCATAATTTATTTAGTCCATGTATTTTAATAGTCACGCTAAACAACCAGGTTAGCGTTGAGAAATTTCCCGGATGAGAGAGCACAATGAAAGCCCCATCCTTAACGCGGAAATAATATCAACAAGGACTGCACTTTCTTATTGAGACATGTCGCAAAACAAATCCAGATAAAAAATACAGATAATTAATTTTATCAATGACTTAAATAAATATTAAGATTAATCTCTTAGGGGAAAAATCTTATATAGCCGGATGTTTATCAGTAATTTCACCCTTAAAAACAAAAAACATAAAAATAGCAACACTGATATCAAAAAAAATAACGGAAATATACTTGATGGGTTAGCATAAGTCTGGAAGGAGTGAATTTCCGGGCGGAAGACAGTAAAGATATGAGTTTTAACCAGTTAACTTATGGCTATGCACAATCCACGTTATGCATCGTCATGATATGAAATTATATGGCTTGCAGCGACGCGATGATTCACGCCGCTAAGCCATAGTGACTGCTTACGACAACGGCGGATAAATATCAAAACGGTGGCTTTTGGTCACCACCGCCGATTGGGTGGCGACGCCGGCCAGCGGCGGTGCGTAATCCGGGCGCTTCACCACGATGCGCTTCTTCGCCAGACGGCGCGCCGGTTCGAGCAGCGCATCGGCATCCTCATCCGGCCCCACCAGCGACTGAAACACCCGCATCTCCTTCTTCACCAGCGCGCTTTTCTGCCGGTGCGGATACATCGGATCGAGATACACCACGTCCGGTGCCGGCGTGATATCACTCAGCGCCTGCTGGCTGACCACATGCAACAGCGTCAGGCGCTCGCGCAGCCAGCCGCCGATCTCCGCATCTTCATAGCCACGCCGCAAACCATCTTCCAGCAGCGCCGCGACCACCGGATGGCGCTCCAGCATACGCACGCGACAGCCCAGCGCGGCCAGCACAAAGGCATCACGTCCCAGCCCCGCCGTCGCATCCACCACGTCGGGCAGATAATCCCCTTTGATGCCCACCGCTTTCGCCACCGCTTCGCCGCGTCCGCCGCCAAATTTGCGCCGGTGCGCCATCGCGCCGGAAACGAAATCGACAAAGATGCCGCCAAGCTTTGGCTCATCGACTTTACGCAGCTCCAGATGCTGCGCTGTCAGCGCCAGCGCCAGCGTGGCGCTGTCGTCCTGCTCCAGCCCCCAGCGCTGCGCCAAATGTAATAAGGCGCCGTCTCCGGCGCCTGTTTCATCCACTAAACCGATCTTCACAAGCAGGCTTATCCCTGAATTCCGTAGTGTTCCAGCATCGCATCCAGCTGCGGTTCACGGCCGCGGAAGCGTTTGAACAGCTCCATCGGCTCTTCGGAACCGCCGCGCGTCAGGATGTTGTCGAGGAACGACTGACCGGTCTGACGGTTGAAGATGCCCTCTTCTTCGAAGCGCGAATAGGCATCGGCAGCCAGAACGTCGGCCCACAGATAGCTGTAGTAACCCGCCGCGTAGCCACCGGCAAACACGTGGCTGAAGGCGTGCGGGAAGCGGCCCCACTCCGGACTCGGCACTACGGCAACCTGTTTTTTCACTTCACGCAGGGTTTCGAGGATTTGCGCACCCTGCGCCGGATCAAACTCGGTATGCAGACGGAAATCGAACAGGCCGAACTCCAGCTGACGCAGAATGAACAGCGCCGCCTGATAATTTTTCGCCGCCAGCATTTTATCCAGCAGCGCTTTCGGCAGCGGCTCACCGGTTTCGTAATGGCCGGAGATGAACGCCAGCGCTTCCGGCTCCCAGCACCAGTTTTCCATAAACTGGCTCGGCAGCTCGACCGCATCCCACGGTACGCCGTTGATGCCGGATACGCCCGGCGCCTCGATGCGCGTCAGCATGTGGTGCAGGCCGTGGCCGAACTCATGGAACAGCGTGGTCACTTCATCGTGAGTGAACAGCGCCGGTTTGCCCTGGACCGGGCGATTGAAGTTACAGGTCAGGTACGCCACCGGCTTCTGCAGGCTGCCATCGGCTTTACGCATCTGCCCGACGCAGTCATCCATCCACGCGCCGCCGCGCTTGTGCTCGCGCGCGTAAAGGTCGAGGTAGAAGCTGCCACGCAGTTCGCCGCTCTCGTCGAACAGGTCGAAGAAACGCACGTCCGGATGATAAACATCCACGTCGGTACGCTCTTTGGCGGTGATGCCATAAATACGCTTCACCACTTCAAACAGGCCGTTTACCGCGCGTGATTCCGGGAAGTACGGACGCAGCTGTTCATCGCTGATGGTATACAGATGCTGCTTCTGCTTCTCGCCGTAATAGGTGAGATCCCACGGATTCATGTCATCCACGCCAAACTCTTTTTTGGCGAAGGCACGCAGCTGCGCCAGCTCTTTTTCACCCTGCGGACGCGCGCGTCTGGCGAGGTCGTTCAGGAAGTCGATCACCTGAGACGGGCTTTCCGCCATTTTGGTCGCCAGCGATTTGTCGGCGAACGAGTCAAAGCCCAGCAGCTCAGCCAGCTCGTGGCGCAGCGCCAGCTCTTCCGCCATGATTGGGCCGTTGTCCCATTTACCGGCGTTCGGGCCCTGATCGGAGGCACGGGTGGAATAGGCGCGATACATCTCTTCACGCAGCGCGGCGTTGTCACAATAGGTCATCACCGGCAGATAGCTTGGGATATCCAGCGTCAGCAGCCAGCCTTCCTGCTGTTTGGCTTCCGCCTGCGCTTTGGCTGCGGCCAGTGCGCTCTCCGGCATGCCCGCCAGCTCGGCTTCGTCGGTGATCAGTTTGCTCCAGCCCATGGTGGCGTCCAGCACGTTGTTGCTGTAAGCCGATCCCAGTTCGGAGAGGCGCGCGGCGATCTCGCCATAGCGTTTCTGTTTCTGTTTATCGAGGCCGATACCGGACAGCTCAAAGTCGCGCAGGCTGTTATCCACCGCTTTCTTCTGCGCGGTATCCAGCTGTGCGTAGCTCTCGCCTTCACGCAGGTTGCGATACGCCTGATACAGGCCTTCATGCTGGCCCACCCAGGTGCTGTATTCGGACAGCAGCGGCAGCGTCTGCTCATAGGCTTCGCGCAGTTCCGGGCTGTTTTTTACCGAGTTGAGATGGCTGACCGGCGAGAAGATGCGGCCCAGGCGATCGTCCACTTCCGCCAGCGGCTGGACTAAATTTTCCCAGGTGTAAGGCGCGCCCTGCGCCACTACGCGCTCCACCGCCGCGCGACAGTCGTTCAGCGCTTCAGTTACAGCGGGAACCACGTGCTCAGGTTTGATGGCGGAAAAAGGCGGTAGCGTAAAAGGCGTGAGTAACGGATTGGTCATAAGCGCAGTCCTTTCATCATGGAGTGGGGCCGCGCGCAGGGGCGCGGCGCAATTTCACTAACATGCGGCCAGACGAGGGGAAAATCAATGCCACCCGCAAGGGCAGAGAGAAAAACGCGCGATGAATCGCGCCGCTACAATAAGTGCACGAATCAGTAGCGGCGCGATCTAGCGCGCAATGTTGAAAAAAAAGCCCGCCAGACGGCGGGCCAGAGGTTATTTGATGGTCAGCTGATAATGGATCACATCATACGGAGCGACCCACGGTGGCAGCGGCTCGCGCTCGTAAATATCTTTCGCCAGCGCCCAGCCTTCCACTGCACCGCCTTTACCGGTCAGCGACATGCCTTCCTGCAACAGTGGCGGCAGGCTGTCGTTGAACGGCACCTGATCGTGCGAAAAATCGTTGATTACCTTGCCGCTCAGGGTGGTTACCCGGACGCTGACCGCCGCCTGCTGGTCCGGAAGCAGTTTGCCTTTGACGCTTTTCACCGCAAACCACTGCATGCCGAGATCTTTCTTCAGCGCTTTACGCTTCGCCACTTTCTTGTCCAGCTGCGCGTAACCTTTTTCAATCAGTGCGTTCAGTCCTTTGCCAATGGAAGCCTGCATGGTGGCGTAACGGCGCGCCATCTCTTCGCCATCAAGCAGCGAATCACCGCTTTGCAGCTGGGTGGTTAAGCCGGCAATCAGCTGATCCATACTGATACTGAGGCCGATGTCTTTTACCATCTGCAGCTGCACCACCGCATTGCTGGCGATGAACTGACCCAGCGTGTAACCATCGCGTTCGGCATCACTTTTCGGGGCAGAAAGTTTCGGCGCGGCGGCCGGTTGCTGCTTCGCCGCCTCCAGTTCCCGCGTCAGCTGCGCCAGGTTGTGTGCCTGCTGCTGTTTTTCGCTATCCAGCGCGGCGAGTTGTTTTTCACGCTCGGCCTGCTGCGTCTGCAGCGCGGTGAGCTTCTTCTCGCTTTCCGTCTGCTGTGACTGTAACGCTTTCAGCTGTTTGTCGCTTGCAGCCTGCTGCGCGGCCAGTTTTTGGGCGCTCTCAGCCTGTTGTGCGCTGAGCTGCTGCTTGCTTTCAGCCTGTAATGCCGCCAGCTTTTTATCGCTTTCCGCCTGCTGGGCGCTGAGCTGCTTTTTACTCTCAGCCTGCAGCGCCGCCAGCGCCTTGTCGTTTTCTGCCTGTAAGGCCGCCAGCTTTTTGTCGCCTGCCGCCTGCTGGGCGCTGAGCTGCTTTTTGCTCTCTGCCTGCAGCGCCGCCAGCGTTTTTTCATTTTCGGCTTTCAGCGTCTTCAGCGCATCGGCGCTCTGGGTAGCCGCCGCGCGCGCGTCGCTGAGCTGTTTCGTCAGCTGGGCGCTGCCGGCGCTTTGCTGCTGCTGTGCCTCTTTCAGCGCCTGCTGCAGCGTGGCGATGTTTTTCTCCTGCTGCTGCTTCTCCGCGCTGAGCGCTGCCAGCTTTTTATCGTTCCCGGCCTGCTGGGCACTGAGCTGCTTTTTGCTCTCAGCCTGCAGCGCCGCCAGCGCTTTCTCGTTTTCCGCTTTCAACGCTTTAAGCGCATCGGCGCTCTGGGTGGCCGCCGCGCGCGCGTCGCTGAGCTGTTTCGTCAGCTGGGCACTGCCGGCGCTTTGCTGCTGCTGTGCCTCTTTCAGCGCCTGCTGCAGCGTGGCGATGTTTTTCTCCTGCTGCTGCTTCTCCGCGCTGAGCGCTGCCAGTTTTTTGTCGCTGGCAGCCAGCTGCGCCTTTAACGCATCGTCCGCTTTCACCGCAGGTGCCACAGACAGCTTTTCGAGTTCCGCCACGCGGAGGCGCAGACGCGTCAGTTCCGCACTGTGATCGGGCGCTGTTGCGGCTTTTTTCTCTGCCTTGCTGACGGTTTTCGCCGCCGGTTTTGCGGCCGGTTTTGCAGGTGGCTGTGGTTTTGCTGCCGGTGCCGGCGGCAGGGTGCGCGCTGCTTCGCTGAACGCGCGCAGCATGTCATCATCAGCCGCTGAAGCGGCCTGTCCGGGTAGCAGTAAGGCCGCGCTAATCAGCACCGCCAGCAGATGACGCTGTGTCATCAAAACCTCCAGTCGCGGCTCCTTGCCGCTAAGAAAACAAAAGGCCTCATCTCAATATGTTAATTGAGATGAAGCCATCCACCGCGCGAGGTTGTCGCGCTGTTAAAAAAGGGTCGGCTTACGCCGTTATTGTTAACCGGCCTGGCGAATAATCAGCTGTGACAGACGGGTTTTAATGCGGAAGCACAGTTCACGGATCTGGAACTGATAGCGCGGCATGACTAAATCGTTAATATCCGCGCCGATCGAATCTTTAATCTGCAGATATTTGTTGGTCTGCGCGCCAATTTTCTGGAACTCCGCCTGGTAGCTGTCATAAGACGCCTGGCTGTAGAGGCGCATCGCATCCAGCTCTTTACGGCACTGCTGAATGTTGCTGGCGCGATCGTCAGCGAACGAGGCAGTGGCCGGCTGAGCTGGCGCTTCGGTTACAAACGGCTGGCCGTCAGGCCGTGCAGCGGATTCAGCCATCGGCTGAGCGTCGGCGGCGGGCGGCGTTACCAGGCTATGAACAGGCTGTTGTTTCGCGCAGCCGGCCAGTGCCAGCAGGCTTGCCACCGCGATACCAGTCATTTTTTTCATTATTGTCACCAGGAGTTATTAAGGATGCTTGAAGCAAAAAATTATACGGCCATGGCCGAAAAGTTTCCTTGCCAGAGACGCATTCCTGGCATTTCGCTCGCGACCGCTTCGTTTTCGGCTACTAACTTACTTAATCTGCGGTAAAATTTCGAGAGTCGAATTATCCCTAAGTGAAATTAGTTATCTACCAGACCGGTCGCATTCCGCTAAAGCGACCCGGGCGCTGAAAACTTAAGCGGATGGTAAAACGTCAGCAATTTTTATGCGGCGCGGCTATAATCGCGCCACACACGATCTATTCGACTTCATTGATCCAACCGCGGACCCCTCTTTTTTATGCTGAGTTATCGCCACAGTTTTCATGCCGGCAACCACGCCGACGTGCTGAAACACACCGTTGAAAGCCTGATCCTCACCGCCCTGATGGAGAAGGAGAAACCTTTCCTCTATCTGGACACCCACGCCGGTGCCGGACGTTACCAGCTGAGCGGTGAGCACGCCGAACGTACCGGCGAATATCTGGAAGGCATTGCGCGTATCTGGCAACAGCCGGACGCACCGGCGCTGCTGAAGCCCTATCTGGCGGCGATTCGCAACCTCAACCCAACCGGCACGCTGCGCTATTACCCTGGCTCGCCGCTGATCGCCCGCCATCTGCTGCGCGACGAGGATAAGCTGCAGCTCACCGAACTGCATCCGACCGATTACCCGCTGCTGCGCAGTGAATTCAGTAAAGATGCGCGCGCCCGCGTTGAACGCGCGGATGGTTATCAGCAGCTGAAGGCCAAACTGCCGCCACCGACCCGTCGCGGCCTGATCCTTATCGACCCGCCGTACGAAATGAAAAGCGATTATCAGGATGTGGTGAAAGGCATTCAGGAAGGTCACAAACGTTTCGCCACCGGCGTCTATGCGCTGTGGTATCCGGTGGTGTTGCGTCAGCAGTTCAAGCACATGCTGAAGGATCTGGAAGCCACCGGCATTCGCAATATTCTGCAGATCGAGCTGGCAGTACGTCCGGACAGCGATCAGCGCGGCATGACCGCGTCCGGGATGATTGTCATCAACCCGCCGTGGAAGCTGAAGGCGCAGATGGAAGAGCTGCTGCCGTGGCTGCACCAGAAACTGGTGCCCGCCGGCACCGGTCACTACAGCGTGACGCAAATCGTGCCGGAATAAGCGCTAAACCTCAAATATCGCAAAATCATGCGCCAGTTCGGTGGCCGGAAACACCGACTGGCACTCTGCCAGTAGCCTTTCCCGATCCTGTGACAAATAGCGCGAGCTAAAGTGCGTAGCGATCATGCGTTTTGCGCCAGCGCGCTGTGCCACGCTGGCCGCCTGCACCGTAGTGGAGTGGCCGCGCCCGTTGGCTTTTTCCGCCATCGCCGCTTCCAGTGTGGTTTCATGCACCATCACATCGGCGTTCGCCGCCAGCTGCAACGCCACCTCGGTGGGGCCGGTATCGCCGAAGATCGCCAGCACTTTGCCTTTGGTGGCCGGGCCAAGATAGTCGGCGCCGTTGATCTCGCGGCCATCTTCCAGCGTGATGCGTTTGCCCTGTTTCAGATCCTGATACCACGGGCCGCGCGGCACACCTTCCGCCTTCAGGCGCGGTGCGTCAAGGAAGCCCGGCTTATCATGCTGTTCGATGCGGTAGCCATAGCACTCAACCACGTGATTCAGCGCATAAGCAGTGACGCGAAACTCACCGTTATCCAGCACCGGACCGGCTTCGATCTCGACAATCTCCAGCGGATAGCCGGTATAAGAGCCACTCAGGCTGAGCGCAGTGTCGACAAACTGGCGCAATCCTTTCGGACCGTACAGCGTCATCGGCTCGGTCAGGCCCGCCATCGAACGGCTGGTGAGCAGACCCGGCAGGCCAAAGATGTGATCGCCATGCAAATGGGTAATAAAGATTTTTTCCAGCTTGCCGGGCTTAAGCGCCGATCGCATAAACTGATGCTGCGTCGCTTCGCCACAGTCGAACAGCCAGGTCTCGCCGCGCTTCGACAGCGTCAGCGCAATGGCGGTGACGTTGCGCTGCAGGCTGGGCGCGCCCGCGCCGGTACCAAGAAATGTCAGGTGCATGATAAGTTCCTTTGAGCCAACCCCTTGCCGGCATTCAACCCTATTACATACATAGGTGCAAACTTTGCGCCGGTAACTGAAGCGGCGTTACACTCTATGCCAGTTTTCCTCCAACAGATGGACACAACGGATGACCAGACATTTTGATTACCTCGCCATTGGCGGCGGCAGCGGCGGTATCGCCTCCATTAACCGTGCGGCGATGTATGGCCAGAAGTGCGCGCTGATCGAAGCGAAAGAGCTGGGCGGCACCTGCGTCAACGTCGGCTGTGTACCGAAGAAAGTGATGTGGCACGCCGCGCAGATCGCCGAAGCGATTCACCTGTACGGTCCGGATTACGGCTTTGATACCACCGTTAATCGCTTTGACTGGTCAACGCTGGTGAAAAATCGCAGCGCCTACATCGACCGTATCCACACCTCGTACGACAACGTGCTGGGTAAAAACCAGGTGGAAGTGATCAAAGGGTTCGCGCGCTTTGTCGATGCCCACACGGTGGAAGTCAACGGCGAGACCATTACTGCCGACCATATCCTGATCGCCACCGGCGGCCGTCCCAGCCATCCAAAGGTGCCGGGCGCAGAGTACGGCATCGATTCCGACGGCTTCTTTGAGCTGGAGGCGCTGCCAAACCGCGTTGCGGTAGTCGGCGCAGGCTACATTGCGGTAGAGCTGGCCGGCGTGGTGAATGCGCTGGGCGCAGAAACTCACCTGTTTGTGCGTCAGCATGCGCCGCTGCGCAGCTTTGACCCGCTGATTGTTGAGACGCTGGTGGAAGTGATGCAGGCAGAAGGTCCGACGCTGCACACCGAATCGATCCCGAAAGCGGTGATCAGGAATGCTGACGGCAGCCTGACGCTGCAGCTGGAAAACGGCCAGCAGCAGACGGTGGATTGCCTGGTATGGGCAATTGGCCGCGAGCCCGCTACCGATAACCTCAACCTGGCGGTGACCGGTGTGGCGCTGAATGACAAAGGCTACATTCAGGTCGACAAGTTCCAGAACACCAACGTTAAAGGCATCTATGCGGTAGGTGATAACACCGGTGCGGTCGAGCTGACGCCGGTGGCCGTGGCGGCAGGCCGTCGCCTGTCCGAACGCCTGTTTAATAACAAGCCGGACGAGCATCTCGACTACAGCAACGTTCCCACCGTGGTGTTCAGCCATCCGCCGATTGGCACCGTCGGTCTGACCGAACCGCAGGCGCGTGAGCAGTATGGCGACGACCAGGTAAAAGTGTACAAATCGTCGTTCACCGCCATGTATACCGCGGTGACCCAGCACCGTCAGCCGTGCCGCATGAAGCTGGTATGCGTGGGGCCGGAAGAGAAGATTGTGGGTATTCACGGTATCGGCAACGGCATGGATGAGATGCTGCAGGGCTTTGCGGTGGCGCTGAAGATGGGCGCCACCAAAAAAGACTTCGACAACACCGTGGCGATTCACCCGACGGCGGCGGAAGAGTTCGTCACCATGCGCTAACACCGCCTCCGCGCCATCATCGCAGCCCCCGCCTGGGGGCTTTTTTGTTTGCTGACTACTCAACAGCGCGCATACCCGCTATGATTTTTGCTTTGCTGGCCCGGCGGCCAGCGTTTTGCGGTAACGGGACGACGTCAGCACGTGAATATCATCAGCATAATTATGGAGTCGGGCAAAGCTGCGGTCGACGTCGCGCTTTACACCCTGATTCCCATCATGGTGGTGATGCTATTCATCATGAAATACCTCGAAGTGAAAGGCGTGCTGGATTTTGTCGTGCGCCACGCCACGCCGTTACTGAAGCCGCTGGGGATTACCGGCCTGGCGCTGTTCGCACTCATCCAGTTAAATTTTGTCAGTTTTGCCGCACCGCTCGCCGCGCTGGCGATCATGGAGAAGCGCGGCACGTCAGACCGCCACATGGCAGCCACGCTGGCGATGCTGTTTGCGATGGGCCAGGCCAACGCCTTTTATCCGCTGATTCCTGACGGGCTCAACTGGAGCGCCGCGCTGCTGTTCTCCATCAGCGGCGGCGTGCTGGCGGCCGCCTCAACCTATCATTTTTTTGCCCGCAAACTTTCCGACGTCGCGCTGCGCGATGAAGACCAGGGCGTGGAGAACAGCGACACGAAGCCGGGACTGATCGCCATCATCAACACCTCGGGTGCCGACGCCATTCGCCTCGCGCTCGGTTCGCTGCCGATGCTGATCCTTTCCTTGTCGGTAGTGGGCATCCTGAAGAGTGCCGGCGCCATTGAGCTGCTGACGCAGCTGCTGGCACCGCTGTTACACAAACTGCATATCGCCGAGGTGTATGTGCTGCCTGCGCTGACCAAATGCCTGGCCGGCGGTACCGCCTATTACGGCGTGGTTGCCGGACTGGTCGAACAGGGGCAGTACAGTGCGCACAACATCAACGCCTCGGCAGGCCTGCTGATTCAGACCTTCGACCTGCCCGGCATCGGCATTTTCCTCGGGCTCTCCAGCCGTTTTCCGCGCCTGTTCCGCTTCGCCGTGCCCGGCATTTTGCTCGGCATTGCGCTGCGCGCCACGGCGCACAGCCTGCTGTTCTGATGCCCAACGCTTAATATCGACGTGATTCAGGCCGCTTTGAAAACGGCCATCCCGACTCACGTAGCGAAAAATGACAATATTACATCCAGAGCAGCTCAGGCTTATTGAAGGTAACAAATTTCTCGGTAAAGAACCGACACTCATCAATAGCCAGATTAATTTTCATGGTAAGAACAATATTCTGATATGTGAGGAGGGCGTAGTCCTGCAGGACTCCGTAGTGGATTTTCGGGCGGATAATTCAATCATTTATTTGAGCCAAAGTGCGATACCCTACATCGTTAAAATAATTGCATTCTCAAATTCGGTCTGCTTCATCGGCAGACATAATTACTTCAATAAAAAGTTAACGCTGATTCTCTCAGAAGAAAAAAATATCATCATTGGCAATCATTGTTGTCTCTCCTTTGGTATCTGGATGCGAACCGCCGATCCTCATCTGATATATAACATTGTGGATAATCAGCGCATCAATCATTCCGTAGCATTTATATCGGCGATCACGTGTGGATCGGACAAAACGCGATGATTTTAAAAGGTTCCTCGATCCACTCCGGCAGCGTAATTGGTGCCATGAGTCTGGTGGCGGGGAAAACGATACACTCCAATAGCTGCTGGGGCGGGAACCCAGTGAGAATGCTTAAAGAGAATATTGCCTGGTCCGGAGAAAGCGTTCATCACTGGACAGAAGCGACAACGCGTGCCTGGAACATGTGCGATACCGAACCAATGCAGTTTAACCATGACGACCATGTATTAAATATTGCGGTGATTGAACAGGGGTTTAAAGATGCCCGCAATGTTGTTGATAAATGCCAATATCTGTTGAAGCATATCGTTAAAAACGAAAATAAAAATCGTTTTTATGGTTAAGGTAAATAAAAGAGACAACGATGTCAGCCAGTCCGTGTTAACCAGCCGCAGACCGCCATTAATAACGGTCTGCGCAACCAGGTTACACGGCAAAGTTACGCATCCGCGCCAAACGCCAGCGCTCTCTGCGCGCGCAGTTCTGCCAGCCGGGCTTCCAGCGCGGCTTCGATGTGCTGATAGGCCGTGCTGCCCAGCGCCAGCCGCAGCGGCATCGTTTCCTGATCCAGCGTCGCCAGCGTGGCCGCCACGCATTTTCCGGCATCACCCAATATAGCAAAGTCACCCGCTTCAATCGCCCGACGGAACTGACCGGATGCGTTATCACGATAGGCGTCGAGCGGCGCGGCGATATCCAGCCCGCTGGCGAAGTTAGTGACGGTCGGGCCCGGCTCCACCAGCAGCAGCTCGATGCCAAAGCTGGCGACTTCCTGGCGCACCGCTTCGACAAAACCTTCAATGCCCCATTTGCTGGCGTGATACAGGCTGAAATTGGGATACGCCACCTGGCCGCCTTCGGACGAGATCTGCGCAATGCGGCCACCGCCCTGCTGGCGCAAATGCGGGATGACGGCGCGAATCAGCTGGATCGATCCGGTGAGATTGGTGGCGATCTGGCGTGCAATCTGCGCGTCGCTGAGCTCTTCCGCCGCGCCAAACAGACCGTAAGCGGCGTTGCTTACCACCACATCAATACGCCCGACGCGGGCAAAGGCGGTGGCGATGGCCGGTGCGATACTGGCCGTTTCGGCCAGATCCAGCCGCATCACCAGCAGCCGATCGCCATATTGCTGCTGCAAATCTTCCAGCGCCTGCTCGCGGCGCACCGTTGCCACCACGCGATCGCCGCGCTCAAGTAAACGTTCACTCATCAGTCGGCCCAGTCCGCTGCTGGCACCGGTAATTAACCAGGTTTTCATTTTGCGCTCCTCATGTTGAAAACCTGATGATAGATCGCTTTACTGGTGGTCATAATCTCCCCAATCGCACATGACCTGGTGAGGAAATACCACCAATGAAACGCCCTTCATGGCACGAACTGCAGGCGATCAAAACGCTGGGCGAGCAGCGCAGCTTCCGGCGCGCTGCCGAGCTGCTTGGCCTGAAGCGATCTTCGCTCAGCCACCTAGTGAAAACGCTGGAGCACAACCTCGGCGTGCAGCTGTTTCAGCGCACCACACGCAGCGTGTCGCTGACCGACGCCGGTGAGCAGCTATTACAGCGCCTCGCGCCGCTGCTCAATCAGATGGATGAGGTGCTGCACGAGGTCAGCCTGAGCCGCCAGCAGCAGTACGGTACGCTGCGCATCAGCGCCAGCGATGTGGTGATTGGCCTGCTGCTGGATCAGGTAGTGCCCGAGTTCAGCGCGCGCTATCCCGGTATTCAGCTTGATTTCGCCGCTCAGGGCGCGCTGGTAGATATCACCGCCGCCGGGTTTGATGCCGGCATCCGTCTGATTGAAGATGTGCCGCAGGATATGGTGGCTATTGCGCTCGGCGGCCCGCTGACCTTCGTTACCGTAGCCTCGCCCGACTATCTGGCGGCGCACGCGCCGGTGCGTCAGCCGCAGGATTTACTGCAGCAGCAGTGTATTCGTCATCGCCTGCCCGGGGGCAAACGCTATCGCTGGGAGTATCAGAGTGCGGAAGAAAGTCTGGAGATTGACGTGCCGGGTACGCTGACGTTAGACAATAACGCGCTGATGGCGCGCGCGGCCATCAACGGTTCAGGGATTGCGTTCGTGCCCTCACTGTACGTTAGCGAGGCACTGCAGCAGGGGAAATTAGTGGAGCTGCTGGCCGACTGGCGCATTCAGTCGGCGGGAATCGCGCTGTGGTTCCCGCCGAACCGGCATCAGTCGATGGCGCTGCGGCTGTTTATCGACGCATTGAAAACCCGCCTGCCGCACTACCGCTGAATCAGCCCTGACGCTGCGGCGCTTTGTGCACCATGGTGTAGGCGTAGTCGACGCCCATGCCGTAGGCACCGCTGTGCTCACGCACCAGATCCATCACTGCATCGTAGGTCTCTTTGCGTGACCAGTCGCGCTGGTACTCCAGCAGCACCTGCTGCCAGGTCACCGGCACCGCACCCGCCTGCACCATGCGCTGCACGGAACGTTCGTGCGCATCAACACTGGTGCCGCCGGAGGTATCGGTCACCACATACACTTCGTAACCGGCTTTCAGCGCCATCAGAGCCGGGAAAGTCAGGCACACTTCGGTCCACAGCGCCGAGATGATCAGTTTTTTGCGGCCGGTTTTCTCTACCGCCTCGACAAATTTCGCGTCTTCCCAGGAGTTCATGGAGGTACGCTCAATCGGCTTCGATTCCGGGTGCACCGCCAGCAGTTCTGGCCAGATGTAGCCGCTGAAGCTTTCCGTTTCTACCGAGGTGTAAATCACCGGCACGTCGAAAATTTTCCCCGCTTTCGCCAAGGCGACGGTGTTATTTTTGAGCTGCTGGCGGTCAATATTGGCGACACCAAACGCCATCTGTGGCTGGTGGTCGATGAAGATCAGGGTTGAGT
>JASFAW010000168.1:17500-32958 GCA_030737815.1 Allium fistulosum | reverse complement strand
AAAGAATTTACTCCATTATTATGAATTAATTTAGTAACTATTTCGAACAAATCTCGAAATTCTAAACTGCCCGTTATCCAATAAAATCCTAAAATTCCTAATAATAAACCAAAATCCCCTATACGATTGGTTACAAAAGCTTTTTGACAAGCACTTGCTGCAATTGGTCGTGTGAACCAAAAACCTATTAATAAATAGGAACACATTCCTACAAGTTCCCAAAAAATATAAATTTGTATTAAATTAGAACTAGTAACTAATCCCAACATAGAAGTATTGAAAAAACTCATATAAGCAAAAAATCTCAAATATCCTCGATCATGAGACATATAATTATCACTATAAATAAGAACCATGATTCCAACAGTAGTAATTAATATTGGCATAATAGAAGTAAGCGGATCAATCAAGTGTCCGAACTCTAAAGAAAAATCATTATTGACAGTCCAAGACCATAGATATTGATAGATAAAATTTCCGTTTATTTGCTGAATAGAAAGATTAACAGAAAATACCATAGCTATAGTTAGCATCAAAACACTCGGGAAAGCCCACATACGTCGAATATTTTTTGTTGCTGCAGGAATAAGTAGAAGTCCAAATCCTATTAACATAGTAATAGGAAATGGAAGAAAGGATATTATCCATGCATATTTATATGTATGTTCCATAAAAAACACAAATTTTCGTTTTTTTCTTATAATTGTTTCCGATTCACCAATTTTTATTGCTTTTGAAGAAAACAATAAAAAAATGAAAAAAAAAAAGATATGAAACCTTAAATATTCTTATTTTACATTTTTCTTACTTTTTTCAGATATTTCAAAAATTTGAAAAAGTTATAAATTGTTGCTTAAATGCTTTGTCCAAATAGCTCGATATAGAGTCATTTTTTAGTTATTAATTTTTTAACTAAAATATTCATTTTTGAAGTAGAAAAATATTTTTTTATAAAAAAAGAGAAGGAGAATATTATATTAAAAAAAATTTTGCCACTAGACTAGAATTGTATTCTAGTAATATATAACCATATCATATACTATAGTAAGCAAAGAAAAAGTAAGAAAAGTAAGCAAAAATAACTATACCAATATCAGTAGAATATGGATATGGATATATAGTTTGCATCAATAAATCAACTAATTCTTCTAGTAATTTTTAAAAAATTACCTAATTTCTATTTTTTATGAAATTGATTGATTGGATTGAAATCCAATAAGATAAGAAAATATCAGAAATCTTATAAAAATCCTTACTTCTTATATTCTATTCTAGAACTGCATAAAAAAAAAACGTAAAATGAAAGTTCCTTTTCTTAGCTAACGGAATGTCTTGTTTAACATATTAACTACTAGAAAATTCCTTTTAAAATTTTTCTTTCTTTTCTTCTATTTTTTACTAGTTTATTATATATGTAACACACATGTATATATAAACAATATATTTGTATAAAAAAAAAAAAAGATTATCGACAAAATTAAATATAATATAAAAAATGTCTAAAACTAAAAAAAAAAAACAATCCATATTGATCAATACATGTCTTTCACATACAACAATAAAAAGGAAGAACTCTTTTTTTTATGGCAGTTCCAAAAAAACGTACTTCTATATCAAAAAAACGTATTCGTAGAAATATTTGGAAGAAAAAGGGAAATTTAGTTGCACTAAAAGCCTTTTCTTTAGCAAAGTCAGTTTCTACGGGAAATTCAAAAAGTTTTTTTGTTCGGCAAACAAATAAGAAAATCTTGGAATAATTTGAATTCCGTGATTTAAAGAACTTTTCTATATATAGAATATGCAAATTTTTCATTAACTTATGTATTTATTTACCTCCTCAAGATTAGTTAGAACTAGCAGACAGATAAGTTAATATTCGACATAAAATAGCTGCTAGTTTGGTTCTAAGTATTATTTTATTTCTTTTCCTAATGGAAAAGAAATAAAATGTAATTATAATGAATATTAAAACTGTTTTATTATATGTCTATCTCAAGATCAAATGAAATTTGTTTTGTTTACTAAGTATTATTCTATATTTAAATTATGTACATAACAAACAACAAATATTAATACACTAATACACTAAATACATTAAAAAGTAGACTAAAAACAAGATTTTTAGAAAACGAGTCTTTTAATTTCTAATTTCGTTTATTAAATTTAGTAATTATATCTTGATATGTATAAAATCATCCTATTTATTTAATTTATATTTATTTTTTGATAAAAAAGATCTTTCTAAGTTTTCTAAGTGTTATTAAAAATGAAAAGAATACTTTAGTTTAAACAAAAGAGTTTAAAAGAACCCTTATTCATCCATTTCCTAAAGGATAACTATATCGGATTTTAGAATCTACATCTAGACGATTCAACATGAATTGACTATTATTATTTCAAGTAAGCCGCTATGGTGAAATTGGTAGACACGCTGCTCTTAGGAAGCAGTGCTAGAGCATCTCGGTTCGAGTCCGAGTAGCGGCATACTCTAAAAGAGATAGAATGGATCTTATAATGTATTTAATTCCCTATTTCAATTCTGTAATGAGACCCTTTTTATGTATGATATTTGCTACTTTAGAACATATATTAACTCATCTCTCTTTTTCGATCGTTTCAATTGTGATTGCGATTCATTTGATGATTCTATCAGTTCACGAAATCATCGGATTACGCCATTCGTCGGAAAAAGGAATGTTAGCTACTTTTTTTTCTCTAACAGGATTATTAGTTATTCGTTGGATTTCTTCGAGACATTTTCCATTAAGTAATTTATACGAGTCATTGATCTTCCTTTCCTGGAGTTTTTCCATTATTCATATGGTTTCCAAGCTATGGAATCATAAAAATGATTTAAGCACAATAACCGCGCCAAGTGCCATTTTTACTCAAGGTTTCGCTACATCTGGTCTTTCAAGTAAAATGCATCAATCAGCAATATTAGTACCTGCTCTACAATCTCAGTGGTTAATGATGCATGTAAGTATGATGTTATTGAGCTATGCGGCTCTTTTATGTGGTTCGTTATTATCAGTCGCTTTTTTAGTCATTACATTTCGAAAAAACATCGATATTTTTTTTAGAAGCAAAAATTTATTAATATTAATTAAGTCATTTTTCTTTGGGAAGATTGAATACTTGAACGAAAAAAGAAGTGTTGTTAAAAGCACTTCTTTTCTTTCATTTCCAAATTATTATAAATATCAATTAATTCAGCGTTTGGATTATTGGAGTTATCGTGTTATTAGTTTAGGGTTTATCTTTTTAACCATAGGTATTCTTTCTGGAGCAGTATGGGCTAACGAAGCATGGGGGTCTTATTGGAATTGGGACCCCAAGGAAACTTGGGCATTTATTACTTGGACCATATTCGCGATTTATTCACATACTAGAACAAATCAAAGTTTGCACGGTACGAATTCGGCACTTGTAGCTTCTATAGGATTTCTTATAATTTGGATATGCTATTTTGGGATCAATCTATTAGGAATAGGTCTACATAGTTATGGTTCATTCACATAAAATCTAATTAAATTGTAGAAATTCCATGCGGAATAAGTAAGACATATATAACGAAAATTTGTGTGAGTTTTTAAGAACTGTTTGAATCTTAATTCAAACAGTTCTTAAAAACTTGGGATACATCTTTCTAATTCACTTTATTATTTTTTTTTCGTTGTACAGCGAATAGTTTCAAAAATATTATAATTTTCAATTATAAGACTTTCTATCTCATTAAGAAAAAAAAACTATCTATGAAAATAATTAGATAGGATAGCTTGTATCTTGTCAACTGATAAAGAAAGAACGAAATCGGGATAAATACCAATTCCTATTACGGGTAAAAGGATACAGATTGAAACAAATAGTTCTCGTGGTCCAGAATCCACGAGATTTGAGTTTAGAACATTGAAAAAATTGTATCCATAGAACATTTGCCGTAACATAGATAACAAATAAATAGGAGTTAATATCATTCCAATTGCCATTACAAGGGTAATTAATATTTTTGGCATTAAAAGATATTTTGGACTGGTAATTAGTCCAAAAAATACTACTAATTCCGCAACAAAACCACTCATTCCCGGCAATGCAAGAGAAGCCATCGAGAAACTACTAAACATGGTAAATATTTTTGGCATTGGAATAGATATTCCCCCCATTTCGTCGAGATAAACAAGACGTATTCTATCACAACTCATTCCTACCAAGAAAAAAAGTGCAGCGCCAATAAATCCATGAGAGAGTATTTGTAAAATGGCTCCGTTGAGTCCCATGTCGGTTATAGAACTAATTCCTATAATTGTGAAACCCATGTGTGATACAGAAGAATAGGCTATTCTTTTTTTTTGATTGCGTTGACCAAGCGAGGTTGAAGCTGCATAAACTATTTGGATTGCCCCCACTATCACTAACCAGGGAGAAAATATAGAGTGAGCATGTGGTAATAATTCCATATTGATACGAATCAATCCATATGCTCCCATTTTTAATAAGATTCCCGCTAGAAGCATACATGTACTGTAATGTGCTTCTCCATGGGTATCTGGTAACCATGTATGTAGGGGTATAATCGGTGATTTGACAGCATAAGCAATAAGGAAGCCCAAATAGAATATTATTTCTAATGTCACAGGATATGACTGATTAGCTAATCTGTCAAAATCCAATGTCGGTTCATTGGAACCATATAAACCCATACTTAGAACTCCTATTAAGAGAAAAATGGAACCCCCCGCAGTGTACAAAATAAACTTTGTAGCCGAGTACAAACGTTTCTTTCCTCCCCACATAGATAAAAGTAAGTAAACAGGAATTAATTCTAACTCCCACATGATAAAAAAAAGTAAAAGATCTCTAGAAGAAAATAATCCTATTTGACCACTGTACATTGCTAACATCAGGAAATAGAACAATCGCGAATTTCGAGTAACAGGCCAAGCTGCTAAAGTAGCTAAAGTAGTGATAAATCCTGTTAGTAAAATAGGTCCTATGGAAAGTCCGTCGATTCCCAGTCTCCAGTGAAAATTGAAAACATTTATCCATTTAGCATCCTCTTCTAATTGAATTAATGGATCGTCCAATTGGAAATGATAACAGAAGACATAGGTTGTTATAAGGAGTTCTAATAAACAAATACATATAGTATACCATCTAAATATCTTATTCCCTTTATGAGGGAGAAATAAAATTGAGGAACCCGCGAATATTGGCAAAACTACAAGTATTGTTAACCAAGGGAAATAACTCGTGATAAAGACAAGATGCGTTTTGACCAAAAAGCCCGTGCTCAAGAAAATATATTCTTTTGAGCACGGGCTTTTATCGGTAAAAAGGAATCAAATGATTCAAGTGGAATTTATTATAACGTATCAATAAGATAGACCCATGCTGCGAGTTGTTTCATGCCATAAATAAACACGGACACTCAAAAAATCTGTTGGACAGGCAGATTCACATCTTTTACAACCTACACAGTCTTCCGTTCTTGGCGCGGAAGCAATTTGCTTAGCTTTACATCCGTCCCAAGGTATCATTTCCAATACATCTGTGGGGCAGGCTCGTACACATTGAGTGCACCCTATACATGTATCATAAATTTTTACTGAATGTGACATTGGGTCTATAAATTCCAGTTTTGAACATAAAAAATTTTCGATCTGGTTCTGGTAAAGTAAAAAAAAAAATAATAATAATAAATTTATAATTATATAATTTATTATATATTTATATTTTCTTTATATATAGAAACCAGATGAATCAATGATTTATCAAAAAAAATCTTAAGAATCAAAATTTTTATAAATCTGTTCATCAGAAGGGACCAAGAGACTTTGATTTATCTTTCAACAACCATGATCATATGAGTCGCATGAATCACACGTGCAACTTCACGTTGACTAATGGATCGTCAATATTTCAATCTAAATATATATTGAAATATTACTATACATATTAGTATTATTTGTAAATAAATATGTAAAAGACACTGAAATGATATTTTATAGAAAGTTTTTTCTACAATTTCTATATATATATATATTCTTATATGTATTTATATTATAGTTATGGTTAATTTTTCAACAAACTTGATTGATTAATACGAGTTGATTTTCTGTTACGATAGATCGACGAAACAATAGCTAGCCCAATAGCAGCTTCCGCCGCTGCAATCGCTATAATAAAGATTGAGAAAATCTCGCCTTTTAATTGGCGACTATCAAATATATCAGAAAATAGTACGAGATTAATATTAACCGAATTTAGTATAAGTTCAAGACACATAAGTGCTCTAACCATGTTTCGACTTGTGATCAATCCATAGATACCGATTGCAAATAAATAGACACTCAAAAAAAGTACATGTTCGAACATCATTGACTAACTCCTGATCAACCTCGATTCGTTTCAATATGAACAAAAATTCAACCAAGTTGATTGACTAGAATCGAGCGATTACATAAAAAAGGGAATATTGATAGTAGATTAAACTAAAATTTTTTTTAATTCTAACTAAACTATTTATTATTGACGAGCCATAGTAATTGCGCCTATCAAAGAAACTAAAAGAATTATAGAAATTAGTTCAAACGGAAGATAAAAATCTGTTGATAAATGAATTCCAATTTGTTGAACGTTGTTTATAAAGTCTTGCTCTATAATCTGATTTGATCTTGTAGTCCAAATAATTCCGTACCATGACGTATCTGCGATAGTAGAAATTAGTGAAAAAAGAATACTTATACAAACCAGTGAAGTGACTCCATCTCCAATAGTCCAAAGATAGGAGTCGTTAGAATATTCTGAACCATTCACGAACATAACAGCAAATATGATTAAGACATTTATGGCTCCCACATAAATAAGAAGCTGGGCGGCAGCTACAAAAAAGGAGTTTGATGAAATATAGAATAAGGATATACAAACAAGAACCGATCCCAACGAAAAGGCGGAATAAATTGGATTAGTAAACAATACTACTCCTAGACCTCCTAATATAAGAAATGATCCCAGAAATACTACAAGTATATCATGTATTGGTCCAGGTAAATCCATTATGTATAAGAGAAAAATCAGTCAAAATGTTTCATGACCTTACTAAATAGTCCAGGAAAGAGAGGGGTGTTCCCCTTATTTTTTTTTTCTTCTATATGATGAGTTTTTAATGCAATTAAATCTTAATATGGATGGATTACTGTGGATATAGATAAAGTTATTAAATATTAAAATTATCGGCCAATCTTTTCTTTTTTCTTTTAGAAATTATAATTTTTTAATATTTTAAAATAATTAAGAAAACACATATTCACAGTTTAAATTAAAGAGTGATTCTCAATAATCAATAGTTAATAAGATAAGTTTATTAGGTTCTCATAAAAAAAAAGAAGACTTGTTTCTGTTTATCTTTATATAAAAAAATATTAGTAATCAGTAATCGTTCTTGAATCAAGGGGTTTATCTTTATCCATTTTGATTTGACTGGAATTCATAATTGTTTGAATTGTGTAATCTCCAATTACTGACATTGGTAACCGACCTAATGCAATTTGATTATAATTTAATTCGTGACGATCATAAGTTGAAAGTTCATATTCTTCAGTCATCGATAAACAGTTTGTTGGACAATACTCGACACAATTACCACAAAATATACAGACTCCAAAATCAATACTATAATTAAACAATTGTTTCTTTTTAATCTCTCTTTTAAACCTCCAATCAACAACGGGTAGATCTATGGGACATACACGAACACATACCTCACAAGCAATACATTTATCAAATTCAAAATGAATTCGACCGCGGAAACGTTCTGATGTGATCGATTTTTCATAAGGATATTGAATAGTTACAGGTAAACGATTTGTATGGGATAGGGTAATTATGAAACTTTGACCAATGTACCTTGCCGCCCGTATTGTTTGTTGACCAAAATTTATGAACCCGGTCACCATAGGGAACATATTGTAGATCTCCGTGAATAATTTGATGTTTCTTTCTCTTGTTTAAGATCAGTTATGAATGGAGAATATCGTTATCTTATTCTATTCTTTATAGGTAAATAAGTTGGGAAGAAGTTGTCAATAATAGATTACCCAGAGAAATAGGTAAAAGGAATTTCCATCCAAAATTTAAAAGTTGGTCCATTCTCAGTCTAGGTAAAGTCCATCTTGCTGTGATAGGAATGAACAAAAACAAATAAGCTTTAGCTAATGTAATAAATATACCAATTGTTATTCCAAAAACTCCTGTCATTTTATTTAATCCGAAAAATTCAGGAATAGATATATACGGAATAGAGAAATTCCACCCGCCTAAGTAAAGAACTGTTATAAATAATGAAGAAACTAATAAATTTAGGTAAGAAGCAAGGTAAAATAGAGCATATTTAATACCCGAATATTCTGTTTGATAACCTGCTACTAATTCCTCCTCTGCTTCTGGTAAATCAAAAGGTAATCTCTCACATTCTGCTAGGGAAGAAATTAGAAAAACAACAAACCCTATAGGCTGACGCCACAGATTCCACCCCCAAAAACCATATTTTGACTGTGACTCAACTATATCAACTGTACTTGAACTGTTAGATAATCATAGTCGATAATAACATTACTGTTCATATCGCTATTTCAAAACCGTACATGAGACCTCAGCTTCATACGGCTCCTCTATGGTCACAAATAAATGTAAGTACTTGTTTGGTATTATTGTAATTTTTAGATTCTAATTCTAATACCGGGAAGTCCAAAATTAGACCAACGAAATTCCGTCTGCTAGAATAAAAAAGCGCTTCCGAATTGATCTTTTCCATTAAAATTACAATTTCTCTTTATTCGGTAATAACTTAATCCTTAAATAAAATACTCGTTATATCAATAAATTAGGTTTTATCAATAACTCTAAAGAAAGAATTAGTTAGAAAGAATTGATCATTAATTCCAAATTTATGATTAAGAATTCCATGTATGTATATAGTAGATATGAATATTGAATGGGGAAAAGAAATAAGAAATAAATATCCTGTATCGTATTTTTTTATTTCATTTTTCCCATTCAATATTTTGCATTCTATTTCTTTTGCTCCTGTCCTATTCTTCTTTCTCAGAGGAGAGGAGGTACTCTGAAAAAAAAAATAAAGGATTAATTCGTTTTTTATAGTCATTTCTTTAATCAGTGAATAGGAGCATACTCGAGATCGGAATCGTGGAGAAGTACTACTTGGTCATTTCTACCAACTTAAAGTCCTCATTATGATTCGTTTTATCCAAAGCTTTATGTAAAAAAATCCTTTTTTTTATCTTAAATTATCTCCATTACTAATCTTTTGTGTACCTTGGTGTTCCTAACTGTCCACTGATTTTTTATTGATCTCCAGTATGGTAATAAATACAAGACAGTAGTAGAAACCCCATACGGGTGATCTTTTGTACCCGCTTCAAGATATGATAATTGGTCAAAGAATCTTAACCTTGGGGTAAACAGTTTATACTGCTTATGTTTCTATTCTCGTACATAGGGAATGAGATTTAATCCTCTTACTGCAAATTTATAAGCAGTTTGCTTTTACTCATCTAACTATCTAGCTTAATTCATCAACCCTAATAATAAATAAAAAAGAAAATATCCATTGAATATAATATATTAAATTTCTTTATTCTATTTCTAGTTCTAGAAAAGAGGGAAAATAATAATGTTCTGCCGAATCACACGTAGAGATATTGATAACACACATAGAGTTAATGGTATTTCATAACTGATAGATTGAGCAGCAGCCCGTAGACCACCTGAAAAGGAATATTTATTATTCGACCCATATCCTGACATAAGAAGTCCAATAGGGGCAATACTTGAAATGGAGATCCATAAAAAAACGCCTATACTAAGATCGGCCAAAACAAGGTGATATCCAAAAGGAATTACTAAATAACTTAGTAGAACAGATATGACCGCTATAGACGGTCCCGCGCTGAACAAACGAATATCTCCTCTAGATGGGAGAAGATCTTCTTTAAAAACTAATTTGGTTCCATCTGCTATAGCTTGAAGAATTCCCAATGGACCGGCATATTCAGGCCCAATGCGTTGTTGTATTGCTGCAGATATTTCTCTTTCTAACCACACAATTACTAGTACCCCTATTGTTATTCCCAATATAAGGGTGAAAATAAGAACAAAGATCCAAATTAGTCCATAGACTTCTTTTAAAGATTCCGATCTAGAAAAAGAATTTATAGCTTGTATTTCCGCTTCTGTCATATCAATTATCATTTCAACGATCAACTTCTCCCATAATGATATCTATACTACCTAATATCGTCATGATATCTGCCAATTTCATTCTTTTAACTAGTTGAGGGAGAATTTGCAAATTGATAAAACCGGGTGGACGAATTTTCCATCTCCAAGGGAAAACACTACTATCTCCTATCAAATAAATTCCTAATTCTCCTTTTGGGGCTTCTACTCTCACATAAAGTTCTTGCTTCGACAATTCAAAATTGGGCGAAAGTTTTTTAGTAATAAATCTATATTCAAAATTATTCCATTCGGAATTTTTTGCTTTATCAAAACGTCGGACTTCTAAATTCTCATAAGGTCCTCCAGGAATTCCTTCTAGAGCCTGTTGAATAATTTTTATAGATTCCTTCATTTCACCGATTCGTACTAAATAACGAGCTAGTGAATCTCCTTCTTTTTGCCATTGGACTTCCCAATCAAATTTATTGTAACACTCATAACTATCAACTTTACGAAGATCCCATTGGATTCCAGAAGCCCGTAACATTGGTCCTGATAAACCCCAATTTATTGCCTCCTCTCCACCAATAATGCCCACTCCTTCAACGCGTTCCAAAAAAATAGGATTACGCGTAATAAGTTTTTGATATTCAACAATTCCTGTTAAAGAATAATCGCAAAAATCCAAACATTTCTCTATCCAGCCATAAGGTAAATCGGTAGCAACCCCCCCAATACGGAAATAATTATGCATCATTCGCATACCTGTAGCGGCTTCGAATAGATCATATAACAATTCCCTTTCTCTTAAAATATAGAAAAAGGGAGTCTGTGCACCGATATCTGCCATAAAAGGTCCAAGCCATAATAAATGAGAAGCTATACGACTCAGTTCTAGCATAATTATTCTAATGTAACTGGCTCTTTTAGGTACTTGAATGCTTTCTAATCGTTCTGGTGCATTTACTGTTATTGCTTCTGTGAACATAGTGGCTAAATAATCCCACCGTGTTACATAAGGCAAATATTGTATAATTGTTCGATTTTCCGCTATTTTTTCCATCCCTCTATGTAAATAACCCAATATAGGTTCACAATCAATAACATCTTCACCATCGAGAGTAACAATTAGTCGAAGAACACCATGCATTGATGGGTGGTGAGGACCCATATTCACTATCATGAGATCCTTTCTTGTAGCTGGTACAGCCATAACTTTTCTTCCTTAATTCAATTCAGTATTCCATGAATTTAGCAAAATGAAGTTGATCAAAATGCAAAATTTAATAACTAAAGAAAAAATTCAAACCAATCTTAAACTTAAAATTAACGAGTTTTTGACTCCCGAATACCCAACTGGTTAATCAATTTCTTATAACGTACTCGATTTTTCTTTGACAAATAATCCAACAGCCGTTGACGTTTTCCCAGAATTTTTCGTAGACCTCTTTGTGATAAAAAATCTTTTTTATGTAATTTTAAATGTGAAGTAAGTCTTTGTATCTTATCAGTGAAACTAAATACTTGAAATTCAACAGATCCACAGTTTTTTTCTTTTTCTTGTCGAATAGCCGAGATGAATGAATTTTTGACCATAAAAACAAAATTTTCTTTTTTTTCTTTTACGCGAATTTTACCGATCAGGAAAAATAAAAATATTTATTATACGTGTTATTTGCAGTTATTTGAATTTAGTACAAAAAAATTTCTCATTTCTTCATATAGAATTTTTTCTATCCAATATCCAAATTAAATTTTCAATTTGATTTGGATAGAAAGGAACGATCCATTTTTTTTTTCAAGATTTTCCTATTCAGGAAAGAAAATGTTTTTTCGATAAAGAAAAATAGATATAAGATATAGAGGAAATATACTATGTTATATTTATATTTATTATATACTATTAATATAATTAAAGAATTTAAAGAATTCTGAATCGTGGATACATATGTATTCTTGATATACTGAAATTACTGCCATTATTGGTATCAAACCAATAACGATTCATACAAGCTAAATCTTCTAATCGATAATTGGGCCAAAGAAAAAATTTGAATTTAATGAATTTCTTTGTATATGTATAAAGATGTTTTTCCTTGTTCAAAAATTGTCCACAGTTGTTTATGTTGTTTTGATTACAGAATATTGGATTTCTACCCATAATATTCCAATTCTGAGAATTAAAACAAATGAAAATTCTCAATTCTCTACGACGTCTGGGGGATAGAATATTTTCAGGAACAAGGAAATCATAATAATTTTTGTTATTTTTAGTCATAAGTATATTGCTGTGTTGTGCAATAGATTCATGAAATTTTTTTTTATCAACATATTCTTTTTTTATTATGTATTTTCCATCAGTTTGGCGTTTAGTCTTATCAACCAATGAAATACCTATGGTTTGATATATAATATCTTTTCCATCCCTTTTCATAGATAGACGAATTGGTTCGACAATAAATATGCCTCTTTTTACCAATTCTGTAAGAGTTAGATCTTTCTGAATCAACATTACATCTAGATGCATCTCTCCTCTTTGAATTGAAGATATAGCTATTTCCTTTGGATCTATCAGTCTAAGTAGAAGACAATATACCTTTATATTATTGATCATTCTTTGATTCAAGAGATCATCCCATCTTAATTGAAAAAGAAAATATTTTTTCAAGAAGAAATTGAGTTCTGCTTCTTTCTTGCTCTTAGATTGTTTTTTTTTTCTACTTTTTTTAATGTTTGTTCTTGTATAATCTGTCTCAACATCTTTTTCATTTTGTTTTTGTAAATCTAATACAAGATTTCCTTGACCTTGTTGTTCATTTTTTTTTTTTACATTGATCTTTTTACTTTTACTAATATTTTCATAGAAATGAAAATTAAAAATAAGTAATTTGGTAGGTATGATCCACGGTTTTATTTTATACGCATTAAAAAGTAGTAATAATTCTGGGAAAAACCAAGGTTCTAGATTTGATATGCTACGATAGAATTTTTCTTGATTCATTCCCATCCAATCAAAAAAGGATTTTTTTTTTAATTTTTGATAATTTAGATTTTTCGTATTTTTATGAATCTTGGTGTTGATAGGCGTATTGGCCCGGGTCTCAATATCAATATTATTTCTAATACAGAAATCGGGAATTTTAGAATTTAAAAATAGTCTATCCATATTTTTGTCCGTATCAATGAGAAATCTTTTTTCTAGATAATTATTAATAACTATCCTTATCAATCCATAAAAGGGTTCGGGTTTTAGTGTATTGAAATTAGATGAAATTTTTTTGTTTTCCACTTCTTGTAATTGTAACGTTGATTCATAAATATATGAGTTTTTATTATCCTCAAAATTTATATATTTATATGATAAAATATCATATCCGAAATGTTTTTTCAATTTGTCTTTTTGACTCATCAATGAATTTACTGCATAGTAATTTTCTTTCATGTAATGAATTAATTGGTCTTTTTCTTTTTTATATAAATCCGATTTCGTTGAGTCTTTTTTTTGAATTATACGACATTGGTTGGCCCTATTTTGCCATTTTTTTGGTACTAAATAAGACCACTTAGTCTGAGATAAATTATATTGATAATGACCCCTTAACCACATTTTCCATTTATTCATTCTATACTTATGTATTTTCTTATGCTTTGGTTTGGAACCAAATATTCCTTGTGTTGTACAATAATTCTTTATTATATCTGTAAGAAAAGGATAGGTGTTATGATATTGAAGTACAGATTTCAAAGCATATTTATTAAGTAATTGATTTTGCGAGAATTTGTAAAATATATATGCTTGAGACAAAGAAGATAAGTCCCAATAAATATTAGAATTTTTGTTGCTACTACTAAAATTAGTTTTATAAAAAATATTATAAAACGACTTTTTTATAGTCGAAATAAAGTTCATTATTTTTTGATTTGTCTTTTCAATTCCTTCTTGATTTGTTTTATCATTATAAATGTATTTAGTTAAAATTTTGTCTGTTGATTTAAAACTTGGAATCTTAATGATACATAGTAATAGATTTATGTATATTTTTTCAATGAAAGATTTTATAAAATAATGCGATTTACGTATTAATTGGATATTTTTTCTTTTAAATATTTGCCAAATATCCTTCTGTAATTCCGCTCTTTTATCATCATAAGTTAGAACTATTTTTTTATTGTCTTTTGTGATTCCTTTTATTTGACTCCTAATTGTGATTGTCTTATTAGCAAGATCTTTCATTTTTGTTTCGATGAGTGAATAATTTTCATTTCCGCAATTCAGGAATTGAATTGCAATCGTCGATTCGCGACGAATCTTATTATTTATATTAGAATCTCTTCCATTTTTATTTTTAGTCGGTTCATATATTTTAACCCTACTCGATTTTAATATGGGTTTTACTTTTTCAAGTTCTTTCATTATTAGGTCCATAAATAGAATTATTTTGATGACCCATCTTGTTTTTTTTTTTGAAACTTTTAGAACCCCATTTCCTCTTTCTTTGAAAACTCTTATAACTTCTAAAAGTTTCTTTTTCGCTTTTATCGTTTTTTTTTCGAGTTCTTTAAAAATGGGTTCAAAGAAAGAAGGTCGTTTTCGGGGAGACCCAAAAGGTAGCTCTGCTTCTCTTCCCCAAACTGTTAAAAAACAAAAGTTATCTTTTTTCTCTTTTTTTTGCCTTTGCTGATCTCCATAATTAAATCGTACCTTAGATCTTTGCCAAGGTTTCAGACAAAAAGGAAATAGAATCTTTATTTGAATACCATCTCTTAACCAATTTTGGGGAAATTCCGTTTCTGATAATTGAACACCATTATAAGTACATTTAACATGCATTTCCCCATTCCATTCCTTCCAATCCTCGTACCATTCGGGGAATTGAAACAATAACATACGACTAATATTTTTAGCTATTATTAATACGGGAAATAGAACATATTTTCTAAGAAAAGATTGAGTTACTAATATTAAACCTCTTATTGCTTGAGTAAATAGAAAGCTATCCCAAGCCTCTGATATTGCTATTCGTTCATTTTCCTCTTCTTTCTCTTTGTTTGTTTTCTCATTTTCTTTTGTATGTTCTTGCTCAAAATAATAAATTTGAGATTCTGAGGTTCTCCCTAACCAATTCCTAATTTTAAATATATCAAAAAACGAAAAAAAAAATGTTTTGTCTATTCGATCCAAAAAAAGTGGAGAATGCGCATTTGCTTGAAATATTTTC
>JASFAW010000167.1:0-33107 GCA_030737815.1 Allium fistulosum | reverse complement strand
AATGCTGCTAGGGGAACCTGGTAATAACACTCGTAGATAGATCCCGATCCGATGTAGAAGGTCTAGAGATGAACGAGGCCCAGCCATATCTTCTTCTCCGAATTGGATAGAGCCAGCGCTTGTCCTTATGAACATCCTGCTAGAAACGAAGTTGATCGCGTACTTTACTTCACTCGTTGATCACCTGGATCGCTTGGCTTGTCTCTTTTCTATTACCGGAAAAGCCAGTTAACGCGTTCAACTCAGAGAAGAGAAAGAAGCAACTCACGAAAACAAGGCCCAGTAAACGAAGTCACTCGACAAAAGGAATCCAACATTTCTCAATAATGAAAGGGTGGAGCATTTTTCCGATATTAAAGCGCGCTGATGATTAACGCCACACTATTGAGAAATGTTGGACACGTCCTCAGTCCAATGTTGCTACCTCATCTACTCCTCCAAAGGTGGAGGTGCGTAGCGGATCTCATAGAGTTGCAGGGTGCTGTGCTTCTTTCTATTTGCTGTTCTTTCTGAGTCAGGTCCTATTACTCTGGAGATTCTTAAGCAATTGATGTCTGCTATCACTCAGAAGATTGAAGATCTCGGGCCTTCTCATCTGCAAACATGGCAAATCAGGTATCTGGATCTGCTGCTTCTTCTTCCATTCCCAGTGATTGGATTCGTCGATTCCGGGGCTACCAGTCACATGTCAGGTGAGTTCGCCCAATTAATATACTGGGCCTATCTCTTTCTCCTCAAAGATTCTGTTAACATTGCAGATGGCACTCTCTTACCTCTGTGGGTCTATGTCTTCATCCCGGATTCTTCATGATAGATTCGCCCAATTAATATACCCTCCGCTGAGGACAAACTTGCTTTCTGTCAGTCACCTTGCAGCTAACCATCTTCGTGTCATCTTTTCTTCTTCTGAGTGTCCCCTGTAGAAATATTAAAAAATCTTCGGCTTGATTCAAAGGGAATGCTTGATAGTGGAGTGAGGAACGTAATAGTCGATAGACCAGTCATTGGCTACACGGAGCAAAAGAAATCCCGGCTCACACTTTTTGTTTTGAGATTAGGATTAGGTTCTTTGAGTTGGTTTGAGACAGAAGCAAGTAGTCCAACTCGATTCCTGGCTGACCGCTGAAAACAGGCCGAAAAGTCAGTGGTGTGAGCTGTCCGATTCCGGCTGGAGTGAGTAGTTTGCTGCTAAATGAATACGTCCCTACTTCACTTCCTATTAGCAATCGACAAGTTTTTTCCCGAAAAAGAAAAGATACTAGAAATAGACAAGAGAACAGAACCTGAAAACCCACCTTGATTCGTATGATTCTTTCGTGACGAAATATTTGATCTTAGGCGGTTGCTTGGCTATTGCGGAAAGTCACTTGGTCTATCTCAACAGGCACTGGACGAGATACACACCACGACTCTATTAGTCTGAGTCTGATATGATAGTAGAGTGCTTTGTTTTGTATAGTAGTGACTATTGTCATGTTTTAGTAAACAGAAGAAGTAGAGTTCGAGTGCCTCTGATTGTCTGGCTTGGTCTCTCTTTCTCATTTGGTTAGATTTTGGGTTGCCTTTGATGTGTGTGTGCTCTTTCAAGTGGCCGGGGTCAAGTGGCTAAGTGTAAAGGGAAGGCTGACTCTGCTGCTGCGGACCGGCACGATGCTTGATGACTTGAGGCGCCCGAAGGAAGGCCCGCAATGACCGCACTGGTGCTCCGGGTGGAGGACTCTTAGTACATCGCCTGTTGTCAGTTGCTTTGGCGGAGCCATGCGCACCTTACTCTCATCAGATTTGAAGTCAATTCCTTAACCGGCCGCATTTAGAATTCATTTCTAATGATCGCTGTCTTCCTGATTTCTTTGTACCATTCTGTCATCGACCTTGAAGCATCAATGTCACACTCAAGCCGAAACCCTGCTAGCTTCAGTTCTTTACGAAGTTTCTTCTAACATTGCGGGCCGCTCTAATTTGATTGAAATTCTTATATTACCCACCGCCCGGCTTTGGCTTAGCCACGCGTACCGGGTCGTGATCCGGACGAAAGAATTCTTCACCCAGCAAAACTCTAGCTATTGACTTGGATGTGTCCTCACTCACAAGAAGGCGAAAGTCCCATTTGATACAGAACCCAACAAACTCAAGTTTTCATGGTCTTGAGGCCAATGTTTATACTGGGCGAAACAGCATAGTCCTTATTCGTTTGCCAGTATATTAATTGGGACTACCCTCGTCCCGTTGGTCGATAGAGGTGGCACGGTCCCCTGTTGGCTGCTCTGGTAAGAATACTCCTTTCCTTTTTCCTCTGTGGACGGGACTAAGGATATACTAACCTTACAGCACCTTTCTCTTTATCCAAAAGGATCTCTCGCTACGCGCCTCTTTATATTCATATGATTCGCCTTACACATCAGCAGTTTTACGCTTGTCAGACAGAAAGAGGCGCGTAGCGAAAATGGACTGCATTCCTTTGCATAAGAAAGAGGGGTATTAGTATCAGACTGATCTTGTTGCGCACTTACTAGGAGGATGAGGAGAATTTCCGCCAAGCCAATAGGTTATCTTATAGTTTTCCCGAAATGAATAAGAATAGACCTCGGTAGCAAGGACTTTCCAGTGATGGATTCCCGCCTCCCGTCTTACGACCAAAGGGGTAAACAACCATTCATGAATACGCTACGCACCTTAGGTTTCACTGCCCAATTAATATACTGCGCCTTATTTCTCATATCAGCTCAGCACATGATAAGAAAAACCGAATTCCTCTATTTGATGTCGATTCATCCACACTTCCATTCCTTGCAGAGGAAAGCGAACTGCTTGCTGGCTGGGAGCTGTATGAGCGGTAACGCCCACGTACGGCTCCGTGAGAAGGTGGACAGAAATGGCCTTGTTGTACCTCACTCCCGTCTTCAATGGGGTCTGCTCTTTTTTTTTTGGGAGAGTATGCCAATATGATCTTAATGAGGTGCGGGGCTTTGCATCTGACATTCGTTGGGCAATAGTTTGGACTGCGAGAGCCAGCGTCCCGGCTTGTGCAATAAACCCCTCCGGCCGAAGACTAGTGATAGGTGGTCCCGCGGAGCTTTCGGAGAAGGGTAGCCTAGTGTGTAAGCACAGCAATGAACCGCGGCGAACCCTCAGACGACCCATCTAAGATTAGGGGGGAGATCCGTGGTAGAGCTTCGCTACCTTTGACTCTTCCACGGACTTATACATGTACCGAATGCTCATACGGGAAAGTGAACTCCTGGGTCTGGAACCAGGGGGTTGAGAAATCCTTTCTTTCTCGTCTACTCCAGGGGGTGCGGACACACCTGCGCGGATTACAGGTGACGGTTACAAGAATGGCGGGGAAGTGAACAGTACCCGACGACATTCAGGGATGAATGTAGACCCATCGGGCAGGGATAATCATTCCGGTCCTGGAGAGGTGGCGACACCAGTCTGAGCTGAGGGAGGCGACCAGTATATTAATTGGGACCGACCCAGTATATTAATAGGCATCCATTCTACTCGTGTATGTTGTTCGTTTTCTTGTTGTTAGCTTTTCCTTCCTCCGCCCGGGGGGCGATGTGTCTTATAGGGATCTTTTTCTGTTGGGGGAGGCGCCAGTATATTAATTGGACGGATTGCCCTGTTTCTTATTATTCTTGTTAGCACGTGAGTTTGGTCCTTAATAGCATTACGACGGATAACCTAGAATGCATAGCAAACTGCCAATACGATGTGGTAGGCAATGGGTTTTGTTTTGGTTCTACTCCCATTAGGACAGAGGATAAGACTTTCCTGCCTGTCTTGCCACCAAATAATATACTGGGCACTCGTGCTCTCTTAGACCCACGCAGCTACCCTTCTTCGATTCGATGACTTCTGTGAAACAAACCAGTCATGGAACAAGAGAACTGATTGGAATCCTAGGCGCGGCTACCAACGGCGATAGGAACGATGACTCTCCTCAGAAGGTACGTAGTCTAAGGTAGTATCTATTAATATTTCCTTTGTTTGATCCGCTAATGGCAATCGGAAATGATATCTATCAAACGGGAGCCCAGTCTTCTAAAGAATCCCCGCTGCCGGTGTTGTGTTGTTGGACCGAATACCTTTTCCCCGTCAAGGACAGCATCTCTGTTGAGTAACTCTCATTACTCGAAGAGCTATTCCCAATGTTTCTACTGGCGGTCGGAGTTCATACTGGACCTCTAATTAAGATACTGGGTCGCCTGAGGAGCAGTATCGCGACTGAGTCAGCTACTTGTCACCCAGCCTAGCTACCGAATGATCCGCTGTCACATACTGATGCCACCCTACAACTAGCTCTGACCAGAATAATGCCATCTCACCCTGGGTACGTCCACGTCGTGATGGTTTCCATCATACCCTATACCTCTCGCTAATCTACATCAGCTATGCTCACTGCCTACTCCAATTAATATACTGGCGGGCGCCTCAAGTAAAACTCGGTTGACAAGCCCTTTCATTGAGAATCTGGGTCTATCGAATGAGGATCTTAACAATCTATCCAAAACTCATCAACCCTCCCTAACGCCGGAATTAATATACTGGGTGTACTGGACCTCTAATTAAGATACTGGGTCGGACGAGGTGTGGACCTCTAGAAGAGGTCGCCTCTCCTCCTTTCTTTGACTACCTCTCTCGTGGGTCAGGACTATCTTATCGTGGACTCGCTCTGTCTCTTTCAAAAGATTGAAATAACCTACCATGAATGACTTTCTGCAGAGTCAAACTTCGGTTAGATATATAGCCTGAGTGAACTGGATCGGAATCAAGTCATTCAACCTGGGCATCCTTAGAGTCTGGACAGTCAAAGAAATAGGCCTTGCTTCAATTATTCCATCACATATAATATAGAAGTCGTTGAATGAGAGAGATGTAGTTGGTTATAGACTGAGTGAGCGGAGTAATTCACTCTTATCGAACAATTAATATACTGGGTCTCAAAGCTTCTTAGGTCAAGTGCCAATCCTGTCTTCTTAAGATCTTCTATCAGTCTAGGGTTGGCGTTCTTCCAGATCGTATTTTTCCTAATGTAGTACCACTATCCAATGAGAAAAATCCTGCTATTGAACTTCTGTGGAGATGAACAATAAGGAATGTCTGCTATATGCTTCCAATCAGGGCTTCGTGTACAGTTCTCTAAGAAATGTGCGATCAAAGAATTGAGGATTAGTGCATGAATTCCATTTTTGGAATGCTTAAGTGTTAAGGGCATCTTGCTATGGGCACATACATGCGAGTCCTCTTGCTCCAATACTTTCCTCCTACTGCTCATTATCTGGAGCGACTTCCATACTTATTTCCCCCGCAAGTCCCAATTAATATAGCCAATTAATATGCTTTCAACGATCCATTTGAGAATTTGCTCGTCACGCTTCGCTGGTTTGTTTTTCGTAGGCGAACAGGAATCAAACTGACTCCAGTCCAGCCATAGGAGACACCTGAGTGAAAGGAGCAAATAGAGTTCCTTCAGCTTCCCGAAAACAACGTGAAGTCAACGCCCTATATTAATGCTCCTCGTTTTTATTCAATGTTGATATGACTCATTTTGATGGAGATTTGTAGCATCATTCAAGTAAATACAGATTGAGATCGTAGAAACATGAGCTTGTGATATAGCTACACCTAATTCCAGACCGGTTAATGCTAGAACTATAAATAAAGGACCAAGATCTCCTATGAAAAAAAGAAGATTATTCAACAATAGCATAGTCCAAGCAAACCCACTTAAAATCTTTACTGAACTATGACCAGCCATCATATTAGCAAATAAACGTATTCCTGAGCTTAATGCACGAAAACAATGAGGGATTAGCTCAAGGAGTACTAAAAAAGGTGCTAATGGCAGTGGGACTCCTGCGGGTAATGAGAAGCTAAAAAAATGAAGCCCATGTCTTTGAAATCCAACGATCGTAATGCCTATCAAAATGGAAAATGAGAGAGCCAAAGTAATGAGAAAATGACTTGTCACTGTGAAGCTAAATGGTATCATACCCTGGGGATTACAAAATAACGAAAAAGTAAAAGTGACCAAGATGCGAGGGGAAAACTTTTGTTTCACATCTAGACCACCTATTTGTTCGTTTACCGGGTTCGGCACGAAATCATGAATAAGCTCTACCAAGGATTGCCAAGCATTTGGCACTGACTTTCCCCCTCCCTTTTTCGTAACAAATAAAATCATCAGTAGGACCAAACCGAGAGTGAGCAGCATAGACAAGGATGGATTTGTGAATGAAAAATAAAACTTCCCCAGATTCATGGGAATGAATGGGTGAATGGAAAATTGCTCAAGTGGGCTGTGTTGGTCGTTCTTAGTACTATCTTTCCTCCTTTCAGCACTCATTCTTGCTTCTAAGCGTAGAATCAAAGATAGAATCACCAAGATCCCCTATAAAAAAGATCATTCATACATAGCATAGTCAAAAACCAAGTAAAAACTACAGACCATAAATATGGCCATACGTATCTAGAACTTGAATAAAGTAGCTACTGCCCGTGCCATTCCAAACGAGATCCAAATAGATTGTTTCTAGCCCGAGAAATTGATCTATTATATTCTCGTCTATAATAAAATAAAGGCATGTTCCACTATGTCTTTGAAACTGAATCCCTCTGGCAATTGCATATTTCCATTCGTATCACAATAATGTTTCCAAAGCATCTCTAGTTTATTTTCGGTTTGTAGTTTTAGTTTCTCTAGAGAAAACTCATGTATACGTTCCGAAAGAGTACTTCGTTCAAAAACTTGGCCAGCTTTAAAAGCACCAAAAATTGCTATCGAAAGAATGACTCCGAAAAAAATTGTAGTGCTGGGATCAGAAAGAAATCTATCCATGATAGAATTGATTTGGTTGTATGTAAACCTCCCTTGTTCGTTGTCTCAGAATCGGATCCACACTTTTCGTTTCAAGTGTTAAGCAAAATAACCATCAACAAATCGCACTATACTGGACTTGGTATCCTAGGCTCCCTCCCTTCGGTAGCATCCAATATGTCTCCCGAATTAATATACTGGCGCCTTTTTCTGTTTCTATATGCAATTATTCTCTTTCCATAGTTTCATAGCCCCAAGACTTCAACAGTGTTCAGGTCCATTATCGACGAATCCAATTTGCTAGGGAAGGTTTTCTGTGAAATAGCGATGCATGCTCATCTCCTTTGTTTATACTCTGCTGAACTGTGTGTACCTTGTATAGTGAGACACCGGTAAGGAGGAACGGGAGGTTTTATAGATTCCTTCTCACATTTGATAGGGAAGAGCGATTTGGTTTCAAAAATGCCTTTCATAGCTGGGGCGAGCACTTCGTAGAGCCTGGGCGGACCCTGTTCCCCTTCTGGGTGTCCAATGACGGATAGGCTGGTTGAGTGAGGCGAAAACTTGAGGTTAGGGCTGGGAAGAGTTTGGGCAAAGGCTTTTCTTTCTATTAGGTAGGGGCATTCGGGGAATTTGAGGTAGAGATACATGTTAGTGAAAGAGTTTGCCCAGTATATTAATTGGGGACCCATTTGGCTGGGAAGGCTTTCTGTGGGCTGGGAAGGCCTTCTCAAGGGCGAAGGAGGTCCTCGGTCAGTATAGTATTCATCCCGTGGTATACGCTTGTGCACCTGCGCCGGTCTTGCTTCGTCAGCTCGTTCTTCTTGTTTTCGTTTGGGCTGCCTTTCTTGTTTGGACTCTACCTCACCAAGTTTGATTTGATGTGTGGTGCACGGATCGGCCTTGTTGCTCCTTGGTCAGCGAAGGGGGAATGCGGAATCTATAGACGCGCTGGCTTCGGTTGCTCAATGAACCAGCTTGGAAGCAGCATTTGGTCCTTAAGCGAAAGAATCTTTTTTTGCTCCGAAATGCCTATCCACTGATTATTCCTCGCGAATGGAACGATCGATCGAGCGATGTAATGACTGACCGACTTCTCTAGGTTTTTTTTCCTTATGCCGGGAAGTGAATCTGAGTAAGCGGCTAAATCAGCACATATTTCCCAAACTATCGTAGATGAGGCAAGTCTAACTTCCCGAGAATGAAATCCTAAGTACTGAGTTTCCCCAACTCTTGGTCGTGCGGTGTTGAAAAACTGCTTTTTTTAAGTCTACGCTGAGAGAACAATTATAGGGGACCCCAATTCCCTCTTCTGTGTCGATGGAAGTAGCCCCTATCCTGTCCGGAAAAGTCTTCTTTAGTTGTGGTTCTAACCTCCTAGAATGGAGGAAAACTAAAGCGAAAAGTACACCTCTACCTTCCCCCAATTGATCGGGGGCGTCTTGCTTGCTATTGCAATTTTTATTTGACCAAACTAGCCAAGACTCCTATTCCGGGTAGTGTTTTTTATAGTCCTTTGCTCTTTACAAACCCCTGACTCGTTCATTCACTCGCTTGGATTCAGTCTCGTTCGGTTGTTGATTAGTTCATCGGTAGTTGGTTAGATAGTCGTGGTTGGGTTATTAACTTGGAGTTGCTTGGTCACTTCCTGGAAAAAACTTTTTCGGGTGTTGGATAGTTGCTCGGGTGGTGTATTATATTGTGGTTGGTTACATCAGTTGATTCACTCCTTCCTCAGCATTCGTCGATTGGTGGCGTGGGAAAGGGGCATTCGATCACGGGCAAAGATGTCGATGCAACTCATTATGCAAGTAATGAATTCAAGGTAGAGGGGTTGCCTGATTCGCCAGTCTTTCCTCCAGACTCATCGGTAGGGTGATGCTAAAAACGATTATTAGATAGTTTAATTGTATGTGTAAGCAGGTACAAGTTTCTTCTTTACTGTTCAGAATAATTGTAGTAATAGTTCTAAGACTGACTCCCGGAAAGATTTGTAACAACACTTAGACCTAATCCCAGTACGTCGTTAACCCATCAGTCCCCTTCGCACGTAACTATTTGCCGGGTACAACGCCTGGAAGTTGTTTCGATCTATGGCAATTTGTAGTGGCCAGTGAAAGCTATCAGATATAGGAGAGACTACCTACTTCAAGTGAAAGGCAGGGTAACGAAGTACACGATTCCCTTCCTTTCCTTTAATGTGCAATCCTTTAAATAGAGCGACTTCCCGCTCTTCTGTATGTCATCTGTCAACTGGTAACGGTCGCATCTGTCCAGTAACTGTCCTATAGGCGGTCACATCGCTCATCCGTCCACGAATACCGTCCCCCTTTAATATACTGGTACTGCCCCTCTAGCTTCTGTTATGAGTGAATTGGCCTATTTGATCTAAAAAGAAGCCCTGTGAAAGTTGTCCCTTCACTTCCATTAATTGGTAGGCTCATCAAGTAAGTCAACAGCTTTGGAGCTGATGTCCACACCAACCCTAACTCTTTCAGCAGAGAGAAAAGGAGAGAGCGAACCGGTCTTCGTTTCTAAGGCTGAGCGGCTGCCCCACCTTTATTTATTGTCCATTACTTGCTTTTCTCGCTCTACTAGATGCTCCTATACTTGACTTTAGAAAGAACTCAAACAATCCATCGTTCTCATCTTCGATGCGATTCTTGGACGGGGAACTCCGCGGGTCTCGAAACTAGGACCCGCGCGCGTTAGTAAGCGCTGCTATATGGCTTGATCTCAATCTCGTTCAATTGAAACGATGAGGTGCTTGCCTATTGCCCGAATGATTAGCTTCTTGGCAGCAGAACTCTTTTCTCTTCTTTTCATAGACAAAGGTCAAGTCAATGCGGAGACTAGGGTTGAGACTTCCTTGTCTCGATTTGATTGAAAAGGATCTATTTCCACGGCGAACCGCATCAAGAGAAAGACTTCACAGAAAGCTTGGTCATTTACGTTTTTTTGATGAAAGAATGGAATCGTGTTATTACTAAGCTATCATTCGTTGGAAAATCGCGGAAAGCTTTTTGAACTAATGAACAGACCAGACCTATAATATAGGAGTTTGGACTGCATCTTCCTGAAGCGCAGGACTTAGGTGCGTAGCGGCATTATGCCAATCAAAAAGTGCAACCCGGCAGGAAGGATCGCACATCGAGAGCCCCAATTTCATAGGAAATTCATCATGTGTTAATCACATTCGGCCTTGTCCGATGCTATGCTGGCTATGATTCGCTCTGACCTTAGCAAAAGATGCTGCAGAAGGAGATCTTAATGTCACTATGGATGCGGCAGGATTGATAGTGAGTTCTCTGCAATTAATATACTGGGGCCGGGGATTCCTATTATCTTTCTCGTCCAATTCCAAACCATGCCTGGAGCGAAAGATAAAGATTCGGATTCGGATATAGTAAAGTGAACCTTGACGATCCTGGTTAGCAGGCCAGTAGCGGTTTTCAAAGGTAGGGGGGAAGCGA
Source organism: Allium fistulosum (assembly GCA_030737815.1). Lineage (NCBI taxonomy): Eukaryota > Viridiplantae > Streptophyta > Magnoliopsida > Asparagales > Amaryllidaceae > Allium > Allium fistulosum. The sequence continues at coordinate 22,811 of JASFAW010000167.1, read as the reverse complement.
AGCGTCTGTAGGCAGCGCGGAAGCTACTGCTTAACGAATGAAGGAGGCAGGCCGACTCGACTACAGAGACTACAATACAAGTCATGAGCGATAGCGAAGGCTCTCCCATTCCCGCCAAAAAACCTGGTAGCAAACAGGGCCGACCGGGAGGCGTGAGCGAGATGTCGATTTGGTCTGTCGTCCTCCTCATTATAGTCCTCCTAGAATCAATAGCATTTCGTCGGAATACATCCTGTCTTTTCACCTTTGTAGTCCTATGCATAGTCAGTACTATAGCCCCAATCATGGCTACTAATAAAATCAGACTAGGAACCAAAAACCAGACGGAATAGTAGGTATAAAGTAAATTTCCTAATGTTTCCAAATTCGTCCAACTTCGTACCTTTCCGGCATAAACCGTATATCTCAGAGAGGTCGTATTTCTGTGGGTTGGTAGTAATGGAATGGTTTCATTATCTAAAATGAAGAACATTTCCCACCAAAGGATCAGTCCAATAATACCACTCACTGGTAAATAGCGCAAGACTTCTTCGTGAATCTCCGCTATTTGAATATTGAACATCATAACCACGAATAGGAATGAAACGGCAATAGCTCCTATATGAACTACTGGGGAGATCATAGCGGAGAAGTCGAGACCTAACAAAAGAAGTAAACCAGAAGTGTCGCGAAAGACTGGGATGGGAAACGAAACGGAATGTACCGGATTTTTAGCACGTACAACCATCAAACCAGAGACCAAAGCAGGGCTCGACGAAACAGAAAGTATCATGGTACGTCGTCCTTCCCAACAATTGAACTTGAATGCGTCTTCTTGCTCCAGCATTCAAGTCGATCTATTACGACCAGCGCGGTTGTTCGTATTTCATTTTCTTCTAATCGAATAGAGTAGAGCTACACTAAGTTACTTACGGGATATCAAAGTTCTTGAACCTGCGCTCAAGCTCTCCAATCAATAAGAGAGGGCCGTCTCTTATATATAAAAAAAGAATTGGAACTTTACTAAAAATAAAAAAGAAAAAATGCGGAAATAAAAGACGTCAACGCTATCTTGCTTAGGCTGTATAGTTCGCTAGCAATTCGACTATTATATAAGATATTGTTGAAGATGATTCGATTTTTTCTTTTTATTGATAGATTTCACTCAAACGGTTTCAGGGTTGCCCTCTTTTGAGTTCATAGGAAATTTAGGCGAACATCTCATGCATCTATCTTTATCTACTCTATATAAAAAAAAGGGGCCATAGAACGCTATATCAAAAAACGACTTCAAACATGAAAAAAGTGAAATAGCGACCGGGTTAATTAGGGCGGCTTCATCAACACCACTAGGATCCGGTTGGTGTTCATCAGTCAAGTCAGTTTGCTTCTTTCTTTTACTGACGTAATTGATTTGCCCTTCCTTCCGATTCGGATGGAAATGCAGAATCTGTATTAGCCACCCTTCCCTTCTTCACATCACAGAAAAAGAGAGCTTCGCTTCCTCGTCTATTACGGTACGGATAAATCAATGACACCGGAGGAATCAAAATCCAGAGAATGGAATGTCAGTTAGGGAACAGTAGTCAGACGCAGACCAGCGCAGGTGGGCGCCACAGCTGTCTTCCTCCATGTGATATCTGATATCACGCAACAGGAGATTCTTCAGAACCCCCTTACACGAAAAAATAAAATAATAAGAACCCGGTCGCCTATGTGCCCCTTTTTGTGATGAGATTCCGTGGTAGAGATTGTTTTCCGCTACGACTTCCCCGTTCTGCTAGCTGGTTTCGGCTTTGACTTGACATACGCCTATGACTTCTATCAGGCTCATGACCTGAAGACTGCAGGCCAGTCACCCAAGAAATGGGGCTAAGAATGTCTTCTAGAAGCACAGTGTACTATCTACTGTTCCTTCTTTCTTTAGTTATGGAGTAGACGGTTTTGAACGGAGAATGCAGAATAGAATCATCATCAGAATTGTATGATGCTATTCCATCTAGCTGGGGTTGGCTTTCTCTCACCAGGAAAGGGGGAGACCAAATAAAGCAGATGAATGGGGGAGCAATATTAATACCTTGCACGGACACCATTCCGAAGCAATGGAAAGAAGGCACCACAACGTAGTCAACTAGAAGAACAGGCAAGGAAGCGGCACTCTAGAGGGGAAGGAACTGTCTAAAAATGAGCTCATTCAAGAATCTCCTATTAGAGACAATGAATCTGAGGAAGGAATAGTAAGATATGACTCAGTAGTCAGTTCCCCTGTGCAGGCCACAAGCGAACTGAGTTTACTGACTCGCTAAGAGTTGGTCTTCCATAGTAGCGGGCTCGATGTACAGCAGGTCACTCGTTGAAGAGTGAGGAACGAACAGATATTGAGTCATCAATTTATTTTCAACCATTTTACAGGACGGTAAACTATGCATGACGGGGCAGATAACAAGAAAGATACATAAATGCAAATTTCTTTCTTAAAAACTCGAAGTGAGAATTGATCTTTGCTATGCTTAACACATGAAAGGAGAAGGTTTAGAGAATAGCGATCCAGTATATGTTGATTGGATCGGTCCCCGTTACTTTCTCTTCCCGTCCCGCCCAATTAATATACTAGGCCCCATTAATAGTCTCTCTCTCTCCCTCCCGTTGGTCGCCTATGTTTATACTGGCGTTTGGATCGGTCTCCTCCCGAATTAATATACTGGCGGGGAAGATAACATAAAATATATATAATTCACTCGTTATGCTTAACACAAAAAGTCAAAGTTGAGAGAACCTATTATGCCTAAATAATATACTGGACCCCTTCTCTTGTGCTTGAATGAACCTAACTTTCTTTTTACTAGAAGGAAGAAGTAGAGGCTGGGCTGCCAAGGACCTTATCCATCTCAAGTGGGAGGTGGAGCTGGCCCCTTTATACTACTATTAATTAAGGGTACGGAACTGCCTAATGGAGACTAACTCGTAAGCCCTCCTATTTCGACCGCCCTCATTGCTAAGACGGCCCTCAATCTAATATGTACCGAGCTTGCATCTCTGAAGGCTCAAATCAATGAGAAAGGGAGCGAACTTAACCTCTTAAAAGTCCCCCGCTCATCGATGAGGAAGGAGAACTCCGACTCATTGGCCTGCATCGAAGCAAGGATTACCTGCAAGCTCGCCCCCGTCGCCTATGCTGGAGTCTTCATTTTTTCCTGTTTGAGTGAGTCCCTATTAGCTTAGTCCGCCCCATTCAACTGGTGCTTCGCCCCCATCCATTTCCCCAGGGGATGGACATATTGAGTAACGTTTGCACTTAGATGCATTCGCATCGGCTTCTTTAGGCCCCTTGACTCTCTTTGCTCTATTAATAGACGATTGATCAGCTACCCGAGCCTTCTTAGGTGCTTTCACCTTATTCGATTCTCCAAGGTGTCTTTTCGGATCGGGGAGAATGTATGATAGAAGCTTCCGATGAGCATAGGAAGTCAATTCTCCAAGATGAGAATAGGACGAGAGAGGCGACCCGGAAAGAGGATTCTCCAAGATTCGTTTCGGGTGGGAGCGAAGATCTTTCAGAACATCTCTCTGTCAAGGAAAGTAGTTCCGATTCGGATGGCGAGAAGGGAGGAATGCCTCCTGGATCTCCTGTTATGAGACGGCCGGGGAATATCATAATCAAAAGTCAGATGTATTCGCCCCCAATTAATATACTAGGCGATACTACTATAGCAAGCGAGCCCTCACTGCCAGATGCAGTGATAAGTACCGACGTGAATTCCGCGCTTCAAGTAAGGAGGAAACAATTCGAGAAGTTGCGGCTGTTATTCCTAGTAGCGTACCGGACACTACTAAGTCAGCCCCCTTTGAAACGAAAGATGGAAGGCTACGCACCTCGAATTCTGTGTCAGATGGGCCGCCGAATCAGTAGCACCATCTCCTACTAAACACGTACGCCCAGCACACCTGATCGGACATGGAAGGTGCCTTCCGCCGAAGAATCCGGCAAAGAGGACTCCAGGGCTAAGCTGAAGCTTTGGACTCGGACTGGTGAATAATGCCATTGCTATTTTCATGCGCATCAAAATCAGAATGAGAACTAGTGGTTTTCGCCAAGCAATGAAAGACCTTCTAATTAAATTCCCTACTAGAAAGAATCCTCGACATTCCTATTTTGCTTTGGGAGACTCGCTACCAGCAATTGCTTCGGCTGGAGCCGCTATCGGTATCGGCCTTCATTCCCTAATTAATTTATTATTATAAGTCTGGACATTGGAAATAGCATTGCTTGGGTATTCTATCTTAAATGTTAATTCACTACATGAAATAGATTCTTAATCTTATTTGCGCTCGAAGACGGGTTAGACGAATCTTAATCTGATTTTCCCATAAAAGTAAATAGAAGGGCTACTTCGCATTAGAGAGGGGTCGGAAACGAGACATGTTAGATGAGGGAGTGCCAACGACCTGTTCGCTATGTTCTATGTGAGTCGAGGCGGAGCCTCTTTCCTGTAGCATTAATCACAGATAAGAGACTGCCTAATGGACTAATTCGCAGGTTAGCTACCTATATCTAGCCTTCCTCGTTCCTTGGATAGCTGACTCGCTACGCACCTTGCTCCCCAGGTAGATAAACAATTATGTTACCAATCCTAGACTTTGGTATTTGTTGCTGACTTTCTGAGAATCTCCTCGGCAAGAGAAAGAAATAGGGAGGACTTGGGCCGACCTCTTCTAGTATAAATTACGGATGTGTAGCTTCTCGATGGACTAATTCAAAGGTTCATTAAGTCCCTGCTTCGACTGGAAGCTTCCTCTTCGCGGAAATGGCCCTGAAGTAAGCAAGTCATTCGCTGGGCCTTAACTTAAAAGTCTGTTCTTTTGGTATAACTGATCGGGGATTCGCGAACTTCTTTTTAATTGAAACTTGCAATTGTCTTACACGCCATTCTTTCTTCCGTGAATTCCTCTTATTTTAGAGTTAAGACTACAGCGCCCAATAGTTGCTTCCTCTATAGGACAAATGTCCGAAAGTCTGTCCTCGTGGTCGATACTTAAGGTAGTTGAGCAGACCCGCGCCTTTCTTAACTTAATAGGGAAGCTGACTAAACTTGACTCTTCCTTTTGAAAGTGGTAAATTACTAGGTGCAGGAACTTCTACTACTGCCTTAGCCGGTGCCGATCCTGGAATTCGTTTTCTCCGATTCATTCCGTTGCTCGAAATACCTCATTGGTTAGCACATTGTTTGGATACGCTTGGGCTTTGCCCTAACGGAGAAGCGGTGGTACGGAGTCGGGATTAGCAGTCTCATCACTAGTAGGAATAGGGGGTCTTTCAATAGGAGAATCTGAATCGGTGTCAGAGGTCCAAGTATATTGTCTTCCCCATTATGTGTCAAAGAAGGATCGGGATGAGTAACCGCTTCCAACTTCTCGTTCTCTTGAATCAGCCATGCCGCTCTTCTTCTTAGGGTTTCCCGGAATTCCTCAATTTCCTCAGCAGTGAAGTCAACGGTCTTCACCTAAGCGAAAAAGCTTCCGCGTTCGCTATCTCTAGTTGGGCAATTCGATCTCTAAGCGCATCCTCGGCTGTTTGGAGAAGACTAAATAAGTCGCATTCTTGCGGCAGAGGCTTGAAGCCACTGAAATGCACTAAGACAATCAAGAATACAGTAGAACTAACTACTACATTAAGAACTGTAACAACCGATATGATATGGTGTTTTGGGGGGTTGGCAGATTTCACCATAATCCACATTCTGAACATCCATGGGTACCTCAATAGTAAGTAGGTATCTCTCTCCCTCGAGTGCAAAGGAAAGGCATAAGTTATATGTAGGGTTCTCTCTATCCTAACGAAGTAGTTCAAGAGTAGAGTAGCCCTTGTTTCGCGCATTCGGGTAGAGCCCAGAATTCACAATAGAAGGTCCGGTAGTTAAGTTCACATTCCAAGTAGGTAGAAGTGCTGAAATAAAGAAGGTCAATCATCTACCTACGGTTCCAACTCAACCAAGCTTATTGTCGGAATTGTGATTCGCTCACCTTGAATTGGTCAAGCGGATTTATTGAGTTTTCGTGGAGGATTGGATCCAATAACAGGAGGTCTGTGGTTGAGCGAGATGGCTCATCATCATTTAGCTATTGCAATTCTTTTCTTGATCGCGGGGCATATGTATAGGACTGGGGTATTGGTCATGGCCGATTAGAGGCTCGGTCCATTTACAGGCCAGGGTCATAAAGGCCTCTATGAAATCCTAACAACGTCATGGCATGCTCAATTATCTCTTAATCTAGCTATGTTAGGTTCTTTAACTATTGTTGTAGCTCACCATATGTATTCCATGCCCCCCTATCCATATCTAGCTACTGACTATGGTACACAACTTTCGTTGTTTACACATCACATGTGGATCGGTGGTTTTCTTATAGTTGGTGCTGCTGCACATGCAGCCATTTTTATGGTAAGAGACTACGATCCAACTACTCGATACAATGATCTATTAGATCGTGTCCTTAGGCACCGCGATGCAATCATATCACACCTAAACTGGGCATGTATATTTCTAGGTTTTCACAGTTTTGGTTTGTATATTCATAATGATACCATGAGCGCTTTAGGACGTCCCCAAGATATGTTTTCAGATACCGCTATACAATTACAGCCTATCTTTGCTCAATGGATACAAAACACCCATGCTTTAGCACCTGGCGTAACAGCTCCTGGTGCAACAACAAGTACCAGCTTAACTTGGGGGGGTGGTGAGTTAGTGGCAGTAGGTGGCAAAGTAGCTTTGTTACCTATTCCGTTAGGAACTGCAGATTTTTTGGTCCATCACATTCATGCATTTACGATTCATGTAACTGTATTGATACTACTGAAAGGTGTTCTATTTGCTCGTAGTTCCCGTTTGATACCCGATAAAGCAAATCTCGGTTTTCGTTTCCCTTGCGATGGGCCTGGAAGAGGGGGGACATGTCAAGTATCCGCCTGGGATCATGTCTTTTTAGGTTTATTCTGGATGTACAATGCAATTTCAGTAGTCATTTTCCATTTTAGTTGGAAAATGCAGTCGGATGTTTGGGGTACTATAAGTGATCAGGGTGGTGGTAACTCATATAACAGGAGGAAACTTTGCACAGAGTTCCATTACTATTAATGGTTGGCTTCGGGATTTTTTATGGGCACATGCTTCTCCGTACTGATTCGTATGGAATTAGCCCGACCCGGCGATCAAATTCTTGGCGGGAATCAATCTATGCTGATCCGCATTCATGGACTTTGAGCTTGCGTTTGAGTTTGAGCGACTCTATCAAGCTAGGCCAGCTCTTTGATAGTAGATAAGCTCTTTGATACCCTACTCGTAGCTAGTAAGTTGTCCTCTTCCTATCCCGTAGTCCTCTTGTGACCGATTCCTATCCTTGTGAGGCGGGTTCGGTGCAAACAATGCACATCAATTCGGGGTAGATTAATCCATCATAGATCGCTGAGAACTACCCATAATATGGTTATTATTGATATCTTTGTTAAACTGCCGGTCCTTTGGTACGTATGATAAAAAAAGAAAAAGTTGATTCTTATGACCTCACAATTCCTTGAAAAGTTTTTTGAAAAATTATCGGTTCTAACAAATATATCATTTACACAAAATGGCGTTCGTCATCGTAGAATGAATCGCGGTAGTTATTATAGACATTTTCTTCGATGGAATTTTGATATAGGCAGTAGTAGTAGGCCTGTTGTAAATAGGGATATGCTTAACTCAAGTGGTTTATCTCAAGCATCACTGCTTAGTTTAGCGGCATTAAGTGGTAATCAATTCAATTCACAGTATATTAATTGGGGCTTGCCCCAGTATATTAATTGCGGCCTCCCCGGGATTTCGAAGAAGCAGATAGAGCGAGCCGAGTACGCTACTAAAGAAAAAGGAAACATAGGTCTAGATTCACGTCCAATATGCCTCACTCTCAGTAATTATCTTGGTTAAATGATTCTTATACCATAAAGCAGCCATAGAATCAACATGGAATCAACATGAAGGCCTTCCGAGACCCCTGTATATTAGGCAGCCATAGAAGAGAAAGCGAGGGGTCCCAATCGAGTAATAGCAGCGCGCGCGGGTATATTCGAGTAGCCAGAGAAGTGTTTACCTTAGCCAAATGAAGCCCGAGAACCGGGTATCAATCAAGGCGCTCTCTTATTATCCAGGCAGAGCAGTTCATAAGGGTGATCAAAGCTCCCTGTTATTAACAAATGACGCCTGAGAACCGAACCGAGTCAGAAAACGGGTCTAAGTCCCTGGGTAGCAACGCCAACCCTCCCTCTTTGGATAATAAGGGAGATCGAGCCCCGGCAGTACATCTCTCCGAGACCTGTTCTTTCTACGCCAGAGAATCCATATTCATCAAATCTTAGGCGGGCCCATAGACCCATAGGAATCGAAGAAATCAAGAGAAATATAGCAATTGACCGCCCTAGACCGATGTGAATCAGAGAGCTAGTGCGATGTTTTTTCAAATGAAAAGGATCCGATCAATAGAGCTCGGATAGAGCAATTCTAATTGGAAATGCCTGTCTGGAGAGCAGCGAAGAGACCGAAGGCTACCCCGAATCAATGGGGGAGGTGAGCGGAGAGGCAATAGTACCTTCCGACCATGCCTTAATATGCAAGAAAGAAGTAGTTGAACGATTCAAAGATTCAGTACCCAGTATATTAATTTGCAGGATAATCAGAGGTCGCTTACTCTATGCCCTGGTTCCATCCGTTGAATCTGCCCCTGCTCCCGCATACTTGCCTGAGAAGAAGAGTGGTCGCTAGGCCTCCGCATCCGCATGGGTACAGCTAATTAGTACACGGAGAAGACCCTCAAGTCCTTGGGATAAGTAGTCCAATAATATACTGGGGGTGGATAAGACCACATATTAAGAAACGACCCTTCGCTCGCCGCCTCCTCACTAGTTCCATGCCAGTGAGCTACCTCGGTGAAAGTGGTTGGCGCGGTTGAGACCTTCATATCTATCCTGCTTTCTTGCGAGTCGAAAGAGAAAGACATCCGTCAAGTCAACTGGCGAAGTCCGAGCAACTAGTCTTTGCGTGAATGACGTTTAGGGCGCAGTGTATATTAATTGGCCAGCCGGCCTCGAAGGTTCCAGAGCCTTGCATCAATGGCTTAGCCCAGCGTCCTATATCAGTAGGACTCTCACTCACAGGAATCTAAGCAGCCAACTACCGGCCGCGAGTTCGCTTGCATCCGATTCCATAGGTATCAAATAGTTGGTCCATCTACTTGGAATAGTTTGGATAGGTGCTCGAGATCCAGGGGAAAGTAAACATCCGGACGAGTGAATCGAAGACCAGTAACAAACTGGATCAGACGTCTTCCACATCAATCCGGCCAGTATAAACATTGGTTGATTCCGAGTCGGAGAATGAGTGACTCTCTTCAATCCGGAAAGATTTCCCTCCCCGAACTAGAGATCCCCGGACGAGAGAAGAATGAAGACTACAATGACTCCGTTCCAGTCTATCTACCAGACAGTTCCTTGCGGGTACCCGTTGGGCAGGCCACAAAGACAAAGAAGAGCTAACTGGAGATTGGGACATGATCTAATAAGGCTAGTTTGCTTGCTATTCTTGCTTACAAATTACGATTCCATTTATGCGCCCCCAATTAATATACTCGGAGCCCGAACTCTCGAATCAAAGGACGAAGTCCAAGCCACTAGTTCACTAAGGTGAGTTTGCCATGTGAAAGACGCGCGTTGCATCCATTCGGATTCCATTTCCTCCCTTGAAGACGCGCTCGAGGGTTGGCGTAGAGAAGTCGCCTCACTTCGCTCGCCTTGCATCCGTTAGTTCGCCTAGGCTGCCAGTAAAATTGATTCCATTTGGATTCTTGGTTTTGTAACGGCTGTGGCGCTGGTTGGCGCTTCCTTGGTAGAGAACCTCCCTCCTAAGTCTCGTAGGCACCTCGGTAAAGTGATTTATATGGCCCTAAGGGAAGTGAGTGGTATCAAACTCGGCATCATTTGGAAGTCAACGCGAAGTCCACTATTGATCCTGCTTGTGACCGAACTTGGAATTGATCTTTTCGCTCATTGAAAGATCCATGTGATTGATTGAGCTAGTTGATTTCTATCTCCAGCAGGTTCTATATCTACTTGAGTTTCCCCTAACAGACGGAGTGGTTGGCGTGTTATTCGGCTATAGACCTTCCTCCTCCCATCTAATTGTGAAAAAAAACAGCTGTTCCCATGCATTATGTGCGATAGATGCGAATCTTTGTGCAAGAGTGAGATGATATCATTAACTAGCAAATGCACTAGTGGCTCAGGGTGCAGGGTAAGATTCTACAGAGGGACGGAGCCTTATATATAAGAAGGGTTCGCCAATGGAACTAGTTGTTCACCAATGGAAGTAGTTACAAGCAAGAGAGAGGGACTCTGCCTTATTCCAGGCCTGGGCCCTCTATAGTGATTGTGCACTCCTGTTCCCTAGCTAGGTTTGAAAGGAAAGAAGAACTGCAGCTCGATTTGAGATGAAATCTGGCAATAGCTCTAGGGTGCACCAGATAAGAGAGTTGGGATTGCGCTTTTACTAAAGACCTATTATTGTCAATTCCCAGTCTTAAGACGATTATCCCTGATTCACCGACTTCCGAACAAGCTCATGCCATCTCGTGAGTAATAGAAATCGCAAGCACCTTCGTTCTTGCATCGGAATGCTAGTGCAATAAAATAAGACGAAGGCTGTGAGGCTTTGAGAGAAAGAATTCCTATTTCATTCATTTTCTTTGATAGTTACTGAACACCTTCAAAATCCGACGGCACACTGAAACAACTCAAGCGAAAGAAGCCCGCATACCCCCTCTTCTTAGTTGCCCCAGTATGGAAGGATAGAAATGATCAAAATAAGGAAGAAGGTATGAAATCACTAAAGGAAAGTATATTATAGTTGTCCCACGTATCCATATAAAAACTATAGGGGAGGAAGTCTATTTCTTATATGTAGCCTTAAAAATAGTACCTGAAAAAAGAATTCTAGTTAGCCGCATGCCTGTTAGCTCTTTTACGCTCGGTAGTACTTCTCGTTATTTAGTATATTACGGGTAGATAAAATGGCAATAGAAGAATCGAACTTAGACTTATACACAACAACAATTACATTGCCTATATAGGCTTCTAAACCAGAGCATAGAAGTGCTTGCTTTATTCCACTTGATGTAATAAAAGGCGCTGCGAGAAGGTCTGTAAAACGAGTAACGTCTTACCATATAACATAGGCGTATTGCCCCCGGTCTTGGAATCCGATCCCAATTGGTTGGAGAGAAAAAGAGGGCATCTAGGTGAAAGGGGTCAGCAGTTGTAGTTTGAGTCTTTTGGCAAGTCATTTTGTCTCTGTAATCTCAGTACCCCTTAGCCTTCGTACCAGTAACTGCCATTCCTGCTATTCCCATTCCCGAGAGCAAGTGAAAGTCTTTCAAAAAGCAATCCAGTTCGTTTGAAAGCTGTTCTATTGAAAATTTCTTTTTTCAAGTATCAAGTAAATGAGCTCTCTGTCCCTCTTAGAAGAGCCACCTGGGCTTACTATTTACGTTACGCGGGAGAGACTTTGAAAATTCTCAAAAAAGTGAGTGACGGGCAAGAAGGAGAAAGGCGTAAAAAGGTCAAGCTCGTAAACCGGTGAGAGAGCAGGGGTATTCAAATCGAAAGCAGGTGATTATGAATTGGTTGGATAGCAGTCCTCCCCTAAGAGTTCTCCCGGGAAATCGCTTCCTCTAGGCATGCTCCCTTATCTGACGCGGGTTCCACGGATTCTAGGACAAGCCAGCGAGATAGAGACCGAGTTCGTTCGAGAGCCCTATGAATCTCGGTTAGTGATGCTAACACCAACTCCAACTGGTACCATAGAGAATAGGCCATAAACTGGAGAGTCTTGACCAATTCGAAAGATCATTCGATGTAGTTGAAATAACGGAATTCGGGGGACGGAAAATCAATCAAATTAATAACTGTGTCAATAGTTTCGCTACGCTCCTTCCTTTTTCTTTTTTTTGTTGTCTGAATATTCAGTTAAGACCATTCTAATGCTCCTTTTCGCCATGCATAAACTGAACCAACAATTGGGATAAGCACGAAAATGAAAGCAAATATAAATACGGATACACCCAATACATCAAAACTCATCGCCCATGGATAAAGAAAGACCGTTTCAACGTCAAAAACAACAAAAACTAGAGCAAACATGTAATAGCGGATTCGGAATTGTAACCAAGCGTCTCCCATGGGTTCTATACCTGATTCATAACTAGAGAGCTTCTCTGGTCCTTCACTAATTGGGGCTAAAACTCCGGAAATTACAAATGCCAAAATAGGAATAGCACCCGATATTATTAGAAATGCCCAGAAAATATCATATTCGTGAAGCAGAAACATAAATGGACTCCTATTAATGTGGAATAGGTTTAATTATTCGATTTTAATTTCAATTGTAAATTCATCCAGAACTTCTTAAAGGAAAAGGGAATTTTTTTTGATCAAATAAAACTACATAGTTTAGAGTTTGTTTGCCATGGTGCATGCCTTATTTAAAGATTCATACAATGGAACCCCACTTACCATTTTTTTTTGATTCCATTTAGATATGGTATCGATATAGGATGTTCCCACCCAAAGAAAACTCTCTTACTTTATCTCGGTTTCTCTTTTTAAAAAGTAATTAAATTAAATACAAAAAAATAGTATAATTAGAATACTAATAAATAAGACTAATTATAGCGTAAGAAATCGTATTAGTATAACTATATTTTTCTAGTTCATTTTATATTATAAAAATACAAATATAAAATGCATTAATTTAATTCTTAATCCATTTCCACTTTTTTTTGAATTTTGATTGAAAAAAAAAGTGGAATGTGTTAGGGCTATACGGACTCGAACCGTAGACCTTCTCGGTAAAACAGATCAAACTAATTATTATCGAAATGATGCGAACTGTTTCAAAGACCCAACATGCATTTTCTTGCATTGGGCTCTTTCATCAACTGATTGATATAAAGATCAGTTAGTCCACCATATTTTTTCTTTTTTACAGGAAGATAATAAGATGGTTCCATGTGTTCTGTGATTCATGATTTGTATTCTGATCTAGGAACAATACCAAAGTGTTTCAAAGAGGGATTGCCTTGACTTAGGTCTGCCTCTGGCCTAGATTAACCTAAGTTAAATGGAATCTCTATCGCTCCGCTACAAGAGTCAAATATGAGACTTCATACACCTTAAAGTTCATAGGATAAAAAGAGGTTCTTTTGAGTCCCTTATACTCATTATGCCTAGCATTGAATGGGCTGGTATTTACCTTATCAATTAGCAAATCAATGGCAGGTTCTATTTCATTTGGCACCTGAATTCGCACTCGAATCGGACCAAATCAAATATTTGTCAGGCTATTGTTCTCTTGTTCCTTCGAATCTATGGAGTAAGACATCGATTTCTCAATAAGATCAATTATGTTCATTGCATAATGGGCCCCTTTGAAAAGCATTGGCGCACGTGTAAACGAGGTGCTCTACCTAACTGAGCTATAGCCCTTGTCATAGACATCTTAACATATAGAGAATTTCTTGTCAAGATCGGATCCCACATGAGAGTTCTTTAATCCGTTTACTGTTAATGGATTGGTATTGCGTAGAAAAAATATTCCACCTATAATCCCCGAGGCGATGGGTCCTTTGTGATGATGAATAACCTACTTAACTCAGTGGTTAGAGTATTGCTTTCATACGGCGGAAGTCATTGGTTCAAATCCAATAGTAGGTAGAACTTATTAGATACCATCAACTCTGGTATCTAATAAGTTTTTCTAGCCATCTTCTTTTTTTTGTTGTATCATCTAGAATTGATTGTATTCAATTGGCAGAATCAAAATATGGTATATAATAAAGAACCTCTAAAGAACTTCTTTTTCTTATTTTTATGTGTGTTTTTTTTTACTAGTAGGAAATAACCTTAACAGCCTCTACTCGTGTCCGAGCTCGTCTGAGAGCTAGATTCGCCTCAATTGCTTGTCTCTTTCCCTGAGCTCCACTCAAGTTAGCTTCAGCTATTTCAAGAGCTTGTTGAGCCTCTTGCGGATCAATGTCAGTACTCATCTCCGCATCATTTCCTAAAATGGTGATCTCATTATTACTTATTCTAGCGAAACCACCCATCAAGGCTACCGTTAACCATTGGTCGTTGAGACGTATTCTCAAAAGACCTATATCTACCGCTGTGGCAATAGGGGCGTGGTTTGGTAATACGCCAATTTGTCCACTATTAGTAGATAAAATGATTTCTTTCACTTCTGAATCCAAAATAATTCGATTAGGGGTCAGTACACAAAGATTTAAGGTCATTTCTTCAATTTGCTCTCCCCTTCTAAGTTCATAGCTTTCGCGGTAGCTTCGTCGATGTTACCTACCAAATAAAAGGCCTGCTCGGGAAGACTGTCTAATTCCCCAGAAAGAATCAATCGAAACCCCCTAATTGTTTCGGCGAGACCAACATATTTCCCTGGAGAACCAGTAAAGACTTCTGCCACGAAGAAGGGTTGTGATAAGAAGCGTTCAATTTTTCGTGCTCTTGCTACAGTTAAACGATCTTCTTCGGATAATTCGTCCAACCCCAGGATAGCTATAATGTCCTGAAGTTCTTTGTAACGTTGTAAAGTTTCCTTAACTCTTTGAGCAGTTTCATAATGTTCCTCGCCAACGATCCGAGGTTGTAACATAGTTGACGTTGAATCTAAAGGATCGACTGCTGGATAAATACCTTTGGCAGCTAATCCTCTTGATAGTACGGTAGTAGCATCTAAATGTGCAAATGTCGTGGCAGGAGCAGGGTCGGTCAAATCATCTGCAGGTACATAAACTGCTTGGATCGAAGTTATAGACCCTTCTTTGGTGGAAGTAATTCTTTCTTGTAAAGAACCCATTTCGGTACTAAGGGTAGGTTGATAACCCACTGCAGAAGGCATTCTCCCTAATAAGGCAGATACTTCTGATCCCGCTTGAACGAAACGAAAGATATTGTCGATGAATAAAAGTACATCTTGTTCATTAATATCCCGGAAATATTCTGCCATGGTTAGTGCAGTCAAACCTACTCTCATACGAGCTCCTGGTGGTTCATTCATTTGACCATAGACTAGAGCTACTTTTGATTCTGCAATATTTTTGTCATTAATTACCCCAGATTCTTTCATTTCCATGTAGAGATCATTTCCTTCACGAGTACGTTCACCTACTCCACCAAATACGGATACGCCTCCATGAGCTTTGGCAATGTTGTTGATCAATTCCATGCCATGATAAGTACTGTTTTACCCACTCCCCCAAAGAGTCCAATTTTTCCTCCACGGCGATACGGAGCTAAAAGATCCACCACTTTCATCCCTGTTTCAAAGATTGATAATTGCGTATCTAACTGTAACAAATAAAGGCAGGCGCAGATCTATGAATAGGCGATGTTGTACGAGTATCTACAGGACCTAAATTATCAACAGGCTCTCCAAGAACAAAATTCGCCCGCTCCTGGAACACTTAGAGCAGCTCCTGTGTCAATCACTTCCATTCCTCTCGTCAGACCATCTGTAGCACTCATAGCTACAGCTCACACTCGATTATTTCCTAATAATTGTTGTACCTCACAAGTCACATTAATTTGCTGACCGGCAGTATCTCGACCTTTCACTACCAAAGCGTTATAAATATTAGGCCCCGGGGGAAAACAACATCCAGTACTGGGCCAATAATTTGATCTTCGATCCCTAGCCCCCTTTCGTCACTACTGTCGATTCCAAAGTAACCGGTAGGTTACCTTTTTCACTATACAAAAGTAGCTAGCTGTACAACAGAATGCCGTTCGCCGTACTCTTTTTCTTTTCTTTGAGTAGTAAAAGAAACGCCAACCCTCTGCTCGCGACGACTCAAATGGGGCTCCGCGCTCTATCTGCTATCAAGTGAGTTGGCGCACTTCAGTTGACAAAAGCGAACAACATAGCGTAGCGCCCGCGGAGAACTTTTGTTCGCCTTCTATCTAAAAGGCCAAATGGATTAACGCCTGAACAGCCGGTTACTAAAAAAAGAATAAGACGTAGTGAAAAAGTACCAAAACAACTGAAGCCTACATCCCACTACGTAAGGGTTCCCTGTTCCTATGAGCCTTGAGTAAGAGGGCGCCTCCCGTTGGTCGCCTGGCCTTGACTTGAGTCAATAGGTAGGGTCAACTACACCAAAGTGGAAGGGCCACTATCTAAGCTATTAGTGGGCTTGTTTGTTCTATTGAAATACTGAATCGAGTGAAGCCGTCTTGCGTAACAAGACAAGACTATAGGTCGCCAACGCCTAGAAGTACAAGTAGTCGCCCTACCGGTCACTCTCAAACTCACTACTTGGGTGACGAAAGTCACTTAGCTTCTTTAGTATGGCTTGCACCCCAGTATATTAATTGGGGCTTGCCCCAGTATATTAATTGCGGCCTCCCCGGGATTTCGAAGAAGCAGATAGAGCAAAGGCCTCCTCTTTCTGTCCGCTCTGGAATTTCATGTAGAGACAGTAAGTAATTGGGGCTTATAGTTTAATTGGTTGAAACGTACCGCTCATAACGGTGATATTGTAGGTTCGAGCCCTACTAAGCCCATCTGACCTGCTTCATCAATGACTCCGGTAGTCACCTGAACCACTCTCTCGGGTCTCTCTTCTGAATGCGAAAGAAGATTCGATCCCCTCTGATCCAGGGCCAGGGCGCGCGACTCTTGTGAGAAGGACGGTGATGAATTGTGTTCTCAGTGCAAAAGGAGGCGACCCCGATCAATTGGGGGAGCCAGGCGCCTGTAGGTTTTCGGGTGAGGCGACCGATCCAATATACTTCGAGCGAAGTGAGCGGGAGGTGGTGCATACCGATTCTGCTTCGGACAATTCATTCAGAAAAAAAAGCAAGCAGACTTTAGGTCTCCCTATTCTCTGATCGTCGAAATAACGTCGGGTAAGTTAGCGCATCTCTTGACAGTTCAAGATCTTCGAGAAAAAGGCGACGGAGCAAGCTACTACATACAGCTCCGAAATGGATTGCTGTTTCAAACAAAACAGCTAAAGCCGAGTTCGATCAAGTCTCAAGCCCTCTCATTTCCATAAACCTTCCCCCAAAGAAAAGGCGACCAACGGCGTAGCTGATTCAAATCTCTTTCCAAAGCTGGTACCTACAACCCCTTAACACTTTCCAACTTGAAATCCCGAGTCTTCTATGAGTCAACCCCCGAAAAGACCTAAAGTCTGCTTACGTAATCACCTTTGAAACTGGAGCTTATCCAGGATCGGGAGCCAGCGCTAAGGCCCCTTCTACCGAAGCGTCCCCATAGGCCAAATGCTCTGAAGTTGGAAGATGTGGACGAGCGGATTCTTGCCCGAAATGAGTTGCTTCTTCGGTTGACTACAAGTGAGAAGTCTGTGCTGACTATCAGCAGCAGGAAGAGATCGACCGGAAACGAAAGCAAGCAGTACAAGATCCAATCTTTCTTCAAGGCAACTCACTTTCGCTACGCACCTACGGACCCATGGAACTACTCGGGCATTTACAGGGTCTTGCCGTCCTGCTCATTAGAGTCGTTCTCGAATCTATGAATTAATATACTGGATTTTCGTTGATCTCCCAGTTTGTTTTATTTTAGTAGTACAATAATTTTAACAGTGACTTGGGTCTTTAACCATTACCCTAGGACCTAGGAGTCCCAGTATATTAATTGGGAGCGAGAGCCCTCAATCACACATGCCTTTCATTTTTGGTGAGGTCTTTGCCAGTATATTAATTCGGTCCCGTGTTCGCCCAGTATAAACATTGGCCTTTGAATGACACTGAGCGAGCAGCAAGCGTAGGCAATAGTGTCCGTAGGGGTGGGACGCGCTAGCTAGCAAGCGTTTTCAGGCTCCGCTAGCTAGCTAGCGTACTCTTCTGCTCTGCTATCAATGAAACCGAAAGAAAAACCTGTGCCCTTTCGTATAGATCGAGACTATGTATAGCCCTTATTCCATACTAGGAAGAATGGAAGGAAATCGTTCGATAACACTTCTTTCTGATATCCGACGCCCCCAGTATAACTTACTCTCTCTTTCATTTCATAGAAGTCAAAAAGAGAACTATAAGAAAATAGCATTTCCTATTGATTTGTCCCCAGGACTGGACCTATCCTATGTTGATTCTGAATTATCCGTCGCCCCTATTAATATCAAAGTTCCCAAGGACTAGCAGAATCGAAATAGCGAAATTCTTGGGTCATCTCAATGGGTTCAGAAACCACACGTTTCTCTGGATCATCATAGCGTACTTCCACATATCCACTCAGAGGAAAGTCTTTGCGTAATGGATGACCCTCGAAACCATGATCTGTTGATATACGGCGTAAATCCGGATGATTGATGGAAGAAACACCAAACATATCCCATACTTCTCGCTCCCACCGGCCGGCTGATGGAAATAGACTGACTACCGGAGATATTCGTGTTACTTCGTCTGCACTTGTTTGTACACGAATGCGTGAGTTATACCGAGTACTCAGTAAATTATGGACAACTTCAAATCTTCGTTTTCGAGAGGGATGATCAACTCCGCAAATATCGATCGAAACTTGAACCCGTGTATAGGTATGCAATTTTAGAAAGCACAACACTGGAAATGGGTAGTCAGTATTGGTATAAGATCTATTCCCATGTTCCGATCTTTCCATTTTACGTACCCATTTCTTAGGGAAAGTCCCCCAACTATATTTGAAAATGGATTGGTTATCCAAAAATATGAAGAAAGCGTCGATTTTGGCTTCTTGCTCTAGCAGAAAGACTTGTCGGAAATCGCCGGTTGGGTTGGTCCAACCAAGAAAGGCATGGGAGTAGAGAGGCGTTGCTTGGGCTAAGTAAAGCTTGGCAAGTAACCCAATGGTGTTGTAAAGACTAGGCTAGGCATGTTTGATTTGAGTAAGGTGCGGAGCATAACCAAATGATTGTTTTTCCAATGATGGATTTCTAGCCACTCCATGGATCAAAGAACTGAACACGTTTCCAATACCGAAGTACAAGACAAGTAAATGCCCTTAGATCTATTTCTGTTTATACTGGCGACAAGCTCTATTGTTCTCTCCCGGTCACTCCTATAGTCACTCCTGCGGACCGCTCCGTTATCTACCATTTACGTATTGATCTTTACGTATGCCATCTCGAACCATCCTACCGGAACCTATACTATTCCATAGCTATAGGCGTAATCCGTTCCACATAGTGCAAGGCTCGACCAAAGGTAGCGAAGCTGTGCTCCAAAGAGCGCATAGGGAGGAGTGCTCCAAAGAGTACTCCGAGGGAGCGTAGCGGTGGTGCCGTAACGGCCCGAGACCTGGCTTTTGTCCTACTCTTCTGATCTGATCGAAGCTTTCCTCATCCATAGGATGTGACTGAGACACCAGCGGCTTCCCCTGCTGCTAGCTAGCAACCTCTGAAGCGAAGTAAGACCCACTGGTATTTCACACCCGGAAGAAACGACTCACCATAGAGCTGCGAAGCCCAATTAATATACTGCCTGGTCTTATGGATGATAGAGTGTGGAATGAGTGTCTGCTGCTCATAGAGTGTACGATAAAGCCGCCTGGAGATACATTTGATAGAAATGACTAGGCGACCGAAGGGAGTATACCAAGTCCAGTATATTAATTGGGCGGGGCGTATTAGACTTGAGAGAGCAGATAGGCGCCAGTATATTAATTGGGGGAACCACTCAACCTGCTTCCGACCGCCCTGAGAATCTTGTTACCCTGCTGAACCGCGCTTTGAATTACGAGTTGACGGCCAAGTTTCCTTTTAAACAAAGCAATCCAGATGGCATGGTGAGTGGATAAGCAAGCTGTAACGAATAGGAATCCGCTTCTATTTATTCCGCATTCATTGATCTGGAACAAAGTACGTGACCTACTACCTCACGCAATGAATCACTAATCACTGCCCCCTGGTCTCTTGCTCCTGTGTGGCTACCGAGGTCCAAGTATATTAATCTGGGCTCCAACGTCCAGTATATTAATTGGATCTCTTGCGAGAAGGAGTTCACTGCCACACCTGCGGTTAGCCCTGTTCTTTCTTAGCTCACAGCAGCTCAATTAGGTTAACTCACTACGGTGTGAACTTCTTCTGGTACCAATTTCCCCCAACTCTCTATATGTTCGCAATACCAAAAATCTTACAACATCTTTCCCCCTGCTGAACGAGTGCCAGTATACTAGGGGTGCGGCTAAGCGCTATAACAACTGATGTCAAGTCAGCAATGAATACAAACTGGCAATGACCAGCTCGCTAATGGTGAATTCACGAACTCATGAGTCTGATAGGGCGTCATAGCCAGTTCATCGGCCCTCAGATTAATTGCATAGATTTGCCTAAGATCATTCATTGATTTCATCAGCCAGCTCTATTTACTATTATGGTTTCCAGTTCATTATTTTCTTTCCATTTGAGGAAGATTGGAGCTGGTTGGATTCAACGAGAGGTAGTCCGCGTAGAGTCCAGATCACCGATAGGGGCTTTTCCATTATTTCTGGCTCATTAGGTAGAAACCTGGTAGAAGTGCACTCGCGGTGCGAACAACATGGGGTTAGGCCCAATAGCCATTTCCGGTTATTGCACGTATGTGGAAGCCAGTAAGATTCGCTACGGGGGTCAGGATTCGCGAGCCGATATTTTCGATTACGATTTGCTATATGATTACCGTATGAACAGAGTCAACATGGTGTCGGCACTGAACGAATGACTCCCGAGTGCGTTATTTCATGTTGTTATGGGGCGATCTGTTGACTATAAATCAAACCGCGAATCTGCTATCACTCAGCAAGATATTTGTTTTCTGCATGCCGATTTCTTTCTGGTCAATTTGCTAACGCGCTATGTTCATTTCTTATAGCCTTCCGCCAATTGCTTGTCGTTATTTGTTTGTTCAATTAAGGAAATAGCCACCTAACCCATACACTTATACTTAATGTTCCAATTAGGGAGGAATAGCAATAGTGGTTTCCATCATCGGCGTATTCGCCTGACTTTGTTTATTGCTGAACCAAGGTACCCCGCCTCAATCCTTAATCCATTCAAAATGAGTTCGCGAATTCGACCATTATTTCATTCTTGAGCTAGGATAAGACCTTTTACTTTTCTTTTTCATCTTGCTCCTCCCCCAATTGATCGGGGTCGCCAATTAATATACTGGCGCACAAAGCAAACTGTGCCAGGTTTTTCGAACATAGAATAGAGAGAGGATGCTCGAAGCTCGAACATAGAGAGAGGTAAATTGGTACGGAGTTTGGAGGATTGAACCTAACATTCTTTTGACTGGAAGGAATAAGTAGAGTGGCCTGATCCCGGAAGAGAGCTTACTGACTACGTGCCTGCCAGGGAGAAAAGGCATGTAACTAGTTCGGTTGAACCGCTAGCTATGCACCTTTCTTCTTGCAGTCTTATGGGACAAAGCTTGCTTCTTTTACTGTTTCGCTGCGGATAGGCCGGGAGTATGGGTTCCTGGTCCATAGACCAATTGTTCTCATTTCTTAGGGCACTGTTCACAAAAGATAGAACTCGTTTATCAACCCTGGCAGCCTTACCGAAGTTCTAAGAGAGCGAAAGACCAGATCCGGTCCATTTTTGCGGGTACCAGATAAGGCTTCTTTGCAGTTCAGTCCCAATAGTCAGTTGCCTGGTCCCTTGTTGGTTGTCATCTTCCTCCCTGTTGGTCGCGTTAGTCGTCCAAGTATAAACATAGGCGCCTGGTTCAACCTGTTCAACTAATAACCGTTCTGGGCTAGATATGAGTCGGGAGCAGCTGCCCATGGAAGAAATAAAGAGTAACCAGAGCTTAGGTTGACTCAACAGATACGTCTCTTATGGGAACCAATACCCGAATCCTATAATATAATCCCAGTCTTTGTCAAGCTCTTTGATTCGGGCAAGTTCTGACGTAAGACTAGTGATTCTCTTCTCATATTCAAGATCAATATCTTTCCGCAGACTAGTGAGACAATGCTCATATTCTTGACTTGATCTTTCTTGCCCTCCCGTTGGTCGCCTTCATCATCAACAATTCTGTTAATTGCTTGCTTCCAAGTCGCCTGCCACTACAATAGATAGGTCTTCCAGAACCTCGTTTTCGGAGTCATATTAGTAAGAATCCGAACTTGCACACCAACTTACTCACATAGGGCATGAGTCTATCCTGCCCAGCCAACAAGTTGATAACCTTCCCAAAGACACTCCACTAAGCACCAGTATATTAATTCGGGCCGCTTGTAGCTTCATTATAGTAGTTCATTTAGTGTTTAGCCCGAAGGCTAGTCAGCAGTCCGAAAGCTGGTCCGACTACAGCGGCTTACTGACATGCCACCCCTATCTCTTAAAGGCTTCCCCTCATCTATAAAAGAAATTCCCAGTATATTCATTGGGCGGGCCAAGTGAATATTCTTCCTGAGTCTGAATTTGTTAAGCCTTTTGACTTTGAACGGGCAGACAGGCTTGACTCACTGATTGGACAGTTGGCACTGGAATGATAGCAAGCATCCCCCACTAAAGTACATCCAGTTAATAAAAAGAAGGAGCTAGGATCAATCTCCTTAGTACAAGCACTAAGTTGGATAACCACTGTTTAAACTGACAAGCAAAGCATGACATGCTCTGATCCGATTGCTTTTCCGTCTGTGCTATAGACACAATAGAATAGTTCTCCTTACGTTTTTGCATGGATAATTGTCTACACCATGATGGTCACCTTAGCCCCTAATATACTGGGTCCCCTGACATTAGACCCT
>JASFAW010000166.1:30000-33341 GCA_030737815.1 Allium fistulosum | reverse complement strand
ATGAAATCGGTCTTGCATGAGCTACAACTTTTTGAAATTCACATGAAAGGAATTTTTCTTTCATGGTTTTTCCACTAGATGGGAAGAAAACTAGAATCTATCAGAGAAGATAGTCACTAATGAATAGCAGACGAGTCCCATCCGGACTTCCAATCAAAACGGCCAGGGAAAGACTCATTGATCGGCAAGTGCCAAAAAGAAAAAGAAAGTCCCCTCAAATATATACTTGTTCTTTCTCGGAGCTTTAAACTGCCTTGGATTGATCTTCGATTTCGAATGACCGATTCATAAGAAAAAGGAACTAGAAGATACCAGTTCAGAGCTTCCAGTCCCATCGGGAATGTAAAGAGCATCCGAAGGGATGCAGTCTCTCCCTTGGC
This sequence comes from Allium fistulosum, assembly GCA_030737815.1. Classification (NCBI taxonomy): domain Eukaryota; kingdom Viridiplantae; phylum Streptophyta; class Magnoliopsida; order Asparagales; family Amaryllidaceae; genus Allium; species Allium fistulosum. The sequence continues at coordinate 32,961 of JASFAW010000166.1, read as the reverse complement.
CAGAGGGCAGAGAAGAAAACGTCCTTCGCGCAAGTTTTTTTGCTTCCTGCGCCCTTACTAGTAAAGGGGCTCTTAAGGAGGCATTCTGGTAGGAAGGCCGACCACTACCCGGAGAAAGCTCTTCGTCCCAATTAATATACTGGGCTAAGCCAAGGTCCCAGGTCTCCGAGTCAGCCCGCGCTTTTTCGAAGAATCCTGCACCCATGGCCTTCCCTTTCCGCTTCATGGGCGTTCCCCAATCAGATGTTTGGATGTGAGCTATACTCCGCGAGAGCGGGCGTATGGCCTTGCCATTTGACCTCTCTTCCCGTGTGACTAGGAATGCTCAGTGACAACCTCTCAATTGTCACCGCCTGGCCTCTCTTGCTACCACGGTAGCACCAATCGTGTTCGGGCAACGAAGCTTACACTCATTCACATTGGTTCATCCTGCTATGCCTTTTTCTATTCTAACGTAAAAGGTAGCCGGCCATTCGTCAAGGAATCCGCTGGACATCTCAGGGATTTGATCGAAGTTCCATTTGAGTTCCCCCCTAACATAAAGGAGAGCTGTTTCTAGGCTTCGCGCAAGACATTGCTTAGGACCAACGGGTCACACGACAGGTGCACGATCGACTTTGCACGTTCCATCCTTCGCCTATCGGCTTGGCAGGCCTTGATTCGTCTTCGATTCGTTATGCTCAGCAGCTCCAACAAGCCAAAAAAAAAGTATCTTGCCAAACTCTGCCAAGAAAGCGCTGCTTTACGTTTGATCCTATGTGCCCAGAGAATGCTTCCCAGGCGAATGGAGAATTGACTATATAATCAGCGGCTTAAAACGATGATTTAAGGGCATTTCGAACGTTTGGAGACTTCGATTGAGATATCCCCCGCGGGTATGGTACCTTTTCCATTGACTTCTCGACTGCTTCATCGGAGGAAGGTGAAGAAAGCCGGCCCTTGGCTTCTCCGCAAAGTTGGACCTGGCTAAGCCTATTGAAATCCCGCTTGCTTGGAACAGAACTATGAAAGCTAACGGCAGGCTCGGAACTAAGGTGCTTGCGGCGCGGTTGTAAATCCTTGACGAATGGGTTGCGCCGTGGGTTGTTTTACAAGGTGCTTGCGCAAAGACAGCTTATGAATATATCCCCGAGCACAGAAGGAGCGCACAAGTGAGGAGAGGGGCCGAAGAAGGAGGATTACTTCTACCTAAATGAGACTTGGGTTCACTCACATTAACGAAGTCCTATCCTATCTACTAATAAAGCTTTATTTGACTTGCATTTTCTAAGAAAATAATATATTTTCTATTTATTCACGTATTAGACTTCTAATTTGTTAAGTTAATAATCTATAAAAATGCAAGCAAACTAGTATAACTAAACCTTTCATTTGTTAAGAAAAGAATCTATTTGATAAGCGAATAATATACTAGTCTCCTTATACTTTGCAAACTAACTTTACCTTGCATTTTCTAATCAAAGAATCTATTTATATATATTAATTGTACTCTTTTGTTAAGAAAAGAATCGATTCAAATTCAATTCTCTAACTAATTACATAGATGTTCTCAAGTTTTCTTTTCAAGTTTTCTTTAGCTTGCATTTTCTAAGAAAATAATATATTTTCTATTTATTCACGTTAATATCCAAGTCTGAGTAGGACTTTCTTTGATGGTTCATGTAAGCTTGGGTCTTTCATTCGGGCCCTCTTGGGACACCCTGTGGGCCAATGCGTATAAGCTTGGGCTTTCTTAACTTTGACGACTCAGTACATGGATGTCACGAGTCTATTGGCATGGAATCTTTTCTACGTAAGCTGGTTGTACAAAGTTTGTTTGTTCATACAGGCAGTGTGATTTGGGGAGATTTTGTTTGCTCCGCAAGGTAGCCAGTTTTTCATTCAAAAGGCATGATAGTCTTCAACTGCAGAAAAGTAGTGCGGAGAACTACTAAGAATTGTGCCTGCCATCCAATTCGTGACGTGGATGATCCGCCGAATCCATTGCTGACTTCACCACGATCGATTATCTGCAAAGTTTGTTTGTTCATACAGGCAGCGTGGTTATAGTGCCAGCCATGCAATTCGTACTACTCTACCACTCTATAAATGGAGGCTCGATAAGTGTCTTCACTTCATCAAATTCAAATCCAAAAAATTGAGTACTAGCACGTATGGCTATGGATGCTGCAAACAGGCTTTCTGCAATTGCTGCCGAAATGGGGCAACTGCTAAATGAAATTCAAGAGCACCGTAGAGTGCTAAACTTCCTTTTGAGAAGTGTTAGAACAATGGATCCTGCAAGGAAAGAAGCGCGCATTCGCGCTACCAGAGAGCGCATAGAGGCTCTCGAAAACAGGCTCCGGCTCCTTGTTGACATCCTCCGTGACCCACCCACTGGGGATGAGGAGACTGGAAGAAATTAGCAAGGCCCCTAGAAGGTTCCAGCACTGTTCATTATTATGTTTAATTAAGTTCTATGTCTGTTGTGTGGTTGAATGTTGTTAGTTAACTTTGTAGTAATGTTGTGTGGTTGAAGGCCCTTTTTATTAGTGTGTAAGCTTCCTATTTATTGTACTCCTATGTTATGTATTGCTGTAGTGCTGGAATGAATCAAAATCTGCCCCTAAGTATTAAGCTAATTGGTTAACTCGCTAGTCAAATTTAAGATTTGAATTCGCTACGCACCTACTATTTGCCTTCTGAACCGGGAAAAATGACTTCTATGTTATATATTAAATCAGAACATTCACTACCGGGAATCAGAACATGCTGACGAAGCTATTCCTTAATGGATAAGCTTTAATGCGAGAAAGAGTTTCGAAGAACGTCCCTAACTGAGAGCCGTTCTCCTATGACTGGTAGTAATACCCTATCTTTCTTTATTGGCTAGCTCTAATAGCTAAAAGTCTCGATCCAACTTAAAAGTAGAAAACGAAGAAAAGTGTACACTTAGAATAGTTAGAAATTGCATTGGGTATT
>JASFAW010000166.1:0-25000 GCA_030737815.1 Allium fistulosum | reverse complement strand
GTCGCATTACATCCTGTGGAGGATTTTCCTAAAGGATAACCCAGAATAAGAGCTGGCATAAGGTTTTGAATCACCAGTCCCGTAGCAGATCAATCACTGACTGATTCAATGATAGTGAGTTCCCGTAGCCTTGGTGGATTCGTTCTCGACTGCCCTTTGTTTCCGCTTTTTGGCGTCCCGATTTTACGTTACACTCTCAAAATCTGGATTTTGTCGCATTTCCTATTGAGGAAATCAGTAATAATACGCCAGATGCGTAACCAATCGACCTACTAGGGGTCCGACATAAGCTGATACCTTACTGCCTGCCGTGTTCACGATCGCGTGTGTTCGCAGATCGGAGTTAGACCAACAAACCCATAAGCTATTGCCACTACTATTGAAAGCGAAGTCTATCCTTCTCTGTCTAGGTATACGACAACGGGAAGGCAATACGGAAAGCCAGGTCAACTCTTTTTTTTAAACGATTGAAGAGGCGGATTGAACGACTATTGGGGCAGCTGAAGGCACTATTTGACTTGCCATGGTTTGGACTTGCACCGGTTGATTAGTATTTAAGACTTCTAATGGAACTATTTCAAGTAATTCCTAATAACGCTAGCGAAAGAAAGATTTTCAAATTGAAAAAGTCCGGGACCGGAATGCCATTTGTAAAAATTACGTATTATTATAAATTCATGAAAATTCTTGTTGACATGATTTAAGCGAAAAGTTTACGCTGGTGACTCAAATAGAGATTTCTCTTAATATTGAAGCCTAAGCTAGTTTGATCACTAAATATACTAGAAAAAGTTATACTGGGTAATCCAGTATATTAATTGGGAACGAAACTAATGGATTCCAACAGTGCATAGTCATAGAGGGAATGGTATGCCGCAAGCAACCCAATAGTTGTGAACAACCATAGCAACGGCTTCGCTACCTTTATTCAACCAAGGCGCCAGTATAAACATTCGGAAGTCTGGTATTTCTTGTTAACCCCAGATGAGATCCCAGGGAAAGTGAGAACTAAACTAATTAATAATGACTCTACCGGGGTCGCCAGGAGCAATTGTGCAGGACACGAAGAGGGGAAGCGAGGGGTGATGCGTTAGTGGTCTCCTTCGTTCTAATATTCTAAGCCTGAACTAATGCAAACAACATTCTTTCAAGGATTGAAGTTTCGGTACACTGAGAAATCTTTCCAAGTTCGGACCTATCCATTCTATTCTTCTGCCGAGCTCGTACCACGCTTCGCACCTCTATCGCCTACCAAGAGAAATCCCCGCATATTGTTGTTAAGTTAGCTCACCTTGCCTCGTTGCCACTCGTATAACTCGTGCTCTCTTAGACCCACTCGCGCAGCTCATTCCTCGGCAGAAGAATAGAATGGCCTTGTTAGAACGAATGGATCTCCTATTGAAGATTCATATTTATGATATGGCAAAACAAATAATAAGAATTGGTTCGCGTAGGAATGGGCGTATTGGTTTACGTAAGACTGGACGTAGAATACCAAAAGGAGTTATTCATGTTCAAGCCAGTTTCAACAATACCATTGTAACTGTTACAGATGTACCCCTATGCTATTCGTTCAGGCGCAACGAGCTTATGAGAGACGCTTCTTAGTATGGTTCGAGAGGACAGTCAGCGTTGGTCTTCTGTCCCCGCTCAAGCCGTGGAAATCGTTGACGCATATAGCTAACCATGCTATACTATATTAGATTGCTGTAAGAGAAGACATTGCTATGTAGTGGTTCTTAGTCAAGTCAACAAGAAGTAGTAAGTAATACGGTTCTCCTAGTTGATCTCAAGGTATTAGGCAGATCAAGGTATTACAATCAGATCGAGTTATTTACACACTCGAACATGAGTTTCTCCTACAATTGGGGTAAACTAAACACATAGCACCAAAGCGAATGAATAAGAGCTATTTTCACCAATTAATATACTGGGGCTATGAATCCTGACTGCCAGTCCTATTGAAGGTAACCAACCGAGGTAAGGAAGCAGCTATCTCCAGGTGCGAAGCGTAGGGGAGGGACGGGAAAGAAAGCAAGGGCGCAGCCGAACCGTGGATTTCTCATGGACATCAAACTTTCAATAATTAGGGCATTTCACAGCGATAGAAAATTCACTTTGAAGAGGGGTGAGAGTAAGTAATACTGGCCTCTTTCAATCCTTCATCTTCTTATGAGTAGCTGGGGGTCGCCTTTCTTCATCCGGCTTCATCGTCCACATTCGGCCAACAGTCAGTCTAGCTCTCGCTCTTGTCCAATTTCGCCCGGATTAATATACTTGGCGGGTGTAGGCAAATCAAATTTCTTTTGTTGCCCTGAGACTGAAAACAAATTGAAGCTAAATAACAATCTGCACTACTTGCTTACAGGATCCGAACTGTGGACTTTTTTACCTTTCTGTCTAGCTTGAGTTATCTGATAGTTCTCTCTCCTCGGCAAAGTGGATAGGAAAGAGTGAAGCTTCAATTCCACTAGCTAAGAATAAGGAGAGTTAATCTTTTGAGCCGAGCTCTCCCTGACTTGAAAACGACTACAGTGGTACACCCCTCAGAGATATAGGGACCGCCATGCTCGTCCACTTTCTTGATAAACGACTCGATGCATTTTCTCTTCCACTATTAAACAAAGGACATATCAAAAAGATCTATTACTAAAAGGAGAGGAGATCATCCTGTGGTTACCAGATGATGGGAATAACAAAGCAGAAATTTTGAAATGAGCACGAAATGTCAATAAATGAATTCTCTCATTATTCGTTATTTCCGGGTCTTTTCATTGCATTCACTTACAACAAGAAACAACCACCAGCACCAGCGTTTGGTGCAGCACTTGCATTTTGGTGCATTCTTCTTCCTTTCCTTGGTCTTTCGTTCCGTCATATTCCTAATAACAACTCAAATTACAACGTATTAACCGCTAATGCACCCTTCTTTTATCAAATCTCAGGGACATGGTCTAATCATGAGGGTAGTATTTTATCATGGTGTTGGATCCCAAGTTTTTATGGATTCCTTCTTTGTTACCGGGGCCAAAGCAATGATGTCTCAAAACGAATAGGCTCTAGAGAAACTTTTCTTTTTTCCTTTGTCTCGAACTTCGTGAAGAACTCCATTATATCTCAAAAAAGCGGGGCTGCGCCCCAGTTGTACACTCCCTTTCGTCCCGCCCTTGTTGATTCTGAACTTCGTTCGCGAAGGAACCGGACTTTTTACGGGCCAGCCCTTTTTGATGCGCCGCTTTACCCTGGAAGGAAAATGAGCTTTGCTCTTCTGGGCGCTGGGCGCTCCCGTGGTTCGCGAGAAGGAAAAAGGACTACTCTTTTGTTGCATCTGGCACGAGATGAAAAAGAGAGAGCTCCGTCTATCCGCTGTTCATCGATAGACGGAGCTCTTGGCATTGCTTTGTTTTTCTCTCCTTTCCTATCAGCGAGTTCCGATCCTTTTGTTCGAAATTTCTTCGTTCGTACCGAACCGCTTGCAGAATCAAATCCTGTTCCACAAGATCCTATATCAGCTATACATCCTCCTCGCATTTATGCCGGAGACGTCGCCAGTGCTATGGGCTTTGGCTTATGTAGATCAAAAATGCTGAATGGGATTGTGGCACTCCATTCGCCGCCAATGCGGAAGTATGCCGAGAATGGAACGCTGCTTCGCTCTGCTGGATGCGTCGGATCCCATCATATAAGAAGCTCGCTCTTTACCCGATCATTCAAACATTTTGTGGGCGGCGCGCCTTCTCTATTGTTGCGTAGCAATAGAAGCCTGCATTAATATACTGGATCGCTCGCTCCTTCCTTCGGGCTAAGGCTCCTTGACGTCTTCGGGCGCCTCGACCCAATCTCTATGCCACACTGATGCCAAGAAGAAGGACTAGGCTGCTTCACGGGCTACTGCTTTCTTTGCGCTTTTTTGCATTCCCCTCACTTCTTGAGGACGTTGCATTCTTCACAATAAGAAATCCTGTACCATTCTCAATGGGAAGGAGGAACTCGTTCATCGTCATCATATCAGGAAAGAAGGCATGAAGAATAGGGCACTATATGATGTGACGGAATAGCCCCCTGCTCACAAAAGATGGAAGCAGCCGGTTGAGGTACCGAGATTGCCCGGGAGACGCAGTCAAAAGGCGGCCAGGTTCGCAAGAATGTCCATGTGTGAACATTGCTTCATTCATATCACCTAGAAAACTAGAACGTTCCAACAACGTTCGATTCATTTGCGCGCCAGACTCGTATGGGATGAGAATACCAATCTATGTTTCTTCAGGCGAGTGGTGAACCTGAGAAGCATAGAAATGAAACGGATCGAACTATCTTATTTGATTAACTTAGATCCAACCGACTGGCGGATCTGTATCGCCCCACCTATGGATTCTGCGGATTGCAAGCATGAAATAACGCTTTTTGGCAAAGCTACCTCTGGAAAAGACGAGATCCCAGATGGCCCGGCAGATATGAAGTTCACTATCTTCGTGGTTTTCAAGATGAGCAGATTTTGAGGACACAACAAGTCCCAATTAATATACTGGGCCAGAGAAGACTCCTTTTTTTGGCACCAAGTATGAATCTATCTCGACGCAAAGCTGATTGATCTATCTAAAATTCTTCTCTTATACGATAATACCCGGCGCACTAGCCATACGAGTCTGGGGGTACCAAAGTTGGATTGTGGAGCTACCGGATGAGACTGGAAATTGAGTGGCAAGCTTCGCGGATAATCTCATTACCTTCACGAGCAAGATCACGTCCCTCATTACGAGCTTGTACACACGCTTCTAAAGCGACTCGATTAGCTACCGCACCAGGTGCATTTCCGGTGCCCTAAAGTTCCTCCACCGAACTGGGAATCATCTCCAAAGATTTCAGTTAGGGCAGGCATATGCCAAACATGAATACCCCCGGAAGCCACGGGAATAACACCTGGCATAGAAACCCAATCTTGAGTGAATACCGCGACTTCGGTCTTTTTCAATAAAATCATCACGTAATAAATCAACAAAACCTAAAGTCATCTCACGTTCCCCTTCCTACTACTGTACCAGAGTGAATATGATCTCCACTCTGGTACAGTACATAACATAAATAAGAGTCAATTGCATCGCAGTGAATTATAAGATTGAGAAGTCTTGTATCTTTCATTACCAATACGTTCTATCCACTTATTTCTAGTTTCTTTCAAGGTACTTGGTTGTTGAAAACGAAGAGAACAGGAGACAACTAACAAGGGAGGTTTACATACAACCGGGGCTTTCTGCTTTTTATGATTTCATCCCCAATTAATATACCGGGGCATTCTTATCATTTGGTCGATCCAAGTCCATGGCCTTTTTCGGGTTCACTCGGAGCTTTGGCAACCACCGTAGGAGGTGTGATGTACATGCACCCATTTCAAGGGGGTGCAACACTTCTCAGTTTGGGCCTCATATTTATCCTATATACCATGTTCGTATGGTGGCGCGATGTTCTACGTGAATCCACTTTGGAAGGATATCATACAAAAGCTGTACAATTAGGACCTCGATATGGTTCTATTCTGTTTATAGTCTCGGAGGTTATGTTCCTTTTTGCTTTTTTTTGGGCTTCTTCTCATTCTTCTTTGGCACCGACGGTAGAGATCGGAGGTATTTGGCCCCCAAAAGGGATTGGGGTTTTAGATCCTTGGGAAATCCCTTTTCTTAATACCCCTATTCTCCCTTCATCCGGAGCTGCCGTAACTTGGGCTCATCATGCTATACTGGCGGGGAAGGAAAAACGAGCTGTTTACGCTTTAGTAGCTACCGTTTCACTGGCTCTAGTATCCACTGGCTTTCAAGGAATGGAATATTACCAAGCACCCTCCACAATTTCGGATAGTATTTATGGTTCTACCTTTTTCTTAGCAACAGGCTTTCATGGTTTTCATGTGATTATTGGTACTCTTTTCTTGATCATATGTGGTATTCGCCAATATCTTGGTCATCTGACCAAGGAGCATCACGTTGGCTTTGAAGCAGCTGCCTGGTACTGGCATTTTGTAGACGTGGTTCGGTTATTCCCATTTGTCTCTATCTATTGGTGGGGAGGTATATGAAATATGAAAGAATAAGTGGATTTTTGAATGAAAACTCGAAGACAAAGAGAACCGGGCTTTTCCAATCAATCAATTAATGTGTAGGAACCCGCCCTCATCGAACTGAATGTCTAACCCATTTGAAGACAGACTGACCTTCGGGCGCCTCCTGCTTTCATAGAGATCTTTTATTCTCTCGGGGCATAGTTCGATGAATCACCGTGAAGTTCTAAAATCTTTTTAGGGAGTCGACTGACAAGGAACTGACAGAAGGCGAGCGAAGTGAGCGGGAGGCGCCTAGTATACCAAGTCCAGTATATTAATTAAAAGACTAAGCTAAGTAAGGAAGTGCTTGCGAAGAAACTGCATCAAGCGTCTATCTGGAGCCTTTCTGTCGGCTTATGGCCGGGGCAGAGAATTTCTAGTAGCTAATCACTGGTTGACTTGCTCCTGATTGATGGTATTCGTGAACCTGTTTCTGGGTCTTTATGGAAACAATATTCTCTCTGGTGCCATTATTCCACCTATAAATATGAGGAGCAGGGTTTGCATTTTTACCCGGGAAGCAGCATCCGTTGATGAGTGGTTATACAATGGCGGTCGAGCTAATTGTTCTACACTTCTTACTTGGTGTAGCTTGTTACATGGGTCGTGAATGGGAACTTAGTTTCCGTCTGGGTATGCGTCCTTGGATTGCTGTTGCATATTCAGCTCCTGTTGCAGCTGCTACTGCTGTTTTCTTGATCTATCCTATTGGTCAAGGAAGTTTCTCTGATGGTATGCCGAATTTCTGGTACTTTCCATTTTATGATTGTATTCCAGGCAGAGCACAACATGTGAAATGGATGCATAAGGATGTTGTGCTCTGCATGGTTCCTTGGTAACCTCTAGTTTAATCAGGGAAACTACTGAAAATGAGTCTGCTAATGAAGGTTACAGATTCGGTCAAGAGGAAGAAACTTATAATATCGTTGCTGCTCATGGTTATTTTGGCCGATTGATCTTGCTAGTTTCAACAATTCTCGTTCTCTTCTTGGTGGCCTGTAGTAGTAGTGTGGTTCACTGCTGTATTTTTACTATGGCTTTCAACCGAAAATTGCAACCAATCTCTAATTGCAAGGTCGTCTTATTAAGACTTGGGCTAATCAACCTTGGAAGTAATGCATGAACGTAACCCTCTAGACCTAGCGGCTGTAGAAGTTTCATCTACAAATGGATATTTCGTCTTAAAGTGGATGACTGGTAAAAAGAACTTGATTCGTCTTTCTGAAGGATCAGGAACGCCGGCGTATTTCGGATGCGACCCGAATTAGATAAATTCTTCTTTCTCGATGGTGCATGATATCTGTCTTTTTTGGCCAAATTCTTAGTTTTGCTTCTGGTCTGGAGAAAGCATCTTCCTAACTAGTTGAGTGAACCTAAGTTATTTTCGGGTCGGATAGGACAGGGTAAAGAAGTCACAACAGAGGCAACAGCAGCGTAACCTAATGAATGAGGCTTAAACTGCAAATATTCTTTTTAACATAATACCCCTCTTGATGGTCTGATTACATAATAGATAGATGGATCACCAGTTCCATTGCTTCCCCGAGCATACCTAATTCGAATTAGATGGGATGAACTCGTCTGCTCCTTGACCCTTGACGTCGCACCTTCCGGTCCTCCCCCAATTGATCGGGGTCGATAGAGCCCTCGTAAGAGGTATTGCGTTAGCTGTACGGTCGAAAGAGGTGGCCTTGGTATCCTAGGCGCCTCGTTCTTAGCTTATTGTAGCCTGCTTTCTTTGTTCCGTCTAGTAAAGGTGAAACGGAGTGATCCTTTCATTAGGGGTTTCTAATAGTGGCTAATGCTGGTACCAGTATACCTTCCGGGTCCCCCTCGTGAGGTGCGAAGCAAGCGATGTATGAGAGTTGGCCATAGCAAATGTTTTAATATCACCAATTTGCGAATACGCTTTCTTTAGTTATGCTTAGATCCGTCTCGAAATTTCGGTATTGATTTCTGTCTAATCCGGGGACCTAATCTATGCCAAAGTCAACGAATGCTTGGTTCATACACCGAGTCTGGACTAGTAATAGGCACGACAGTAGTCATTGGCACAAGCAGGTACTTCTTCCTGACCATTTGAACTATGTTCTGCTTGAATGCTTCCAACGACCAACTATTGGTCGTGCTTTAGCCACCAGTCTTCTATTCTGAACCCTTCGCATCTACCATAGGGACGTAGATGAGGCAGTTTATGGCTACAGGATCTCAAGCAGGGAAGTTCTATTACTACAGATGAACGAGCAGAGCAAGTCTTGTTATTCCGGGGTAAGAACAAACAACGGGAGCCTATTAATTGGGGGTCTGGTTGACTGCTTTTCTATCGGTAAGTCGGAGCAGCTCAGTAAGTCAGAACGCATCTTTCTAATAAAGAATTCCGGGTGCTATCTGGTCTACAGACCGAATAAGGTAAGGATTGATTTCCCGATTGATAAGCTGTTAAGCCAATTCAGGAAGGCTAAGCAAGGGAATGTGCTCTGTGGTTCATATCTATCAAAAGGGGTAGCGAAATCGAGAAGTGTGAATGCTAACCGATCTAGGCAGCATCAATATTCTTCGTTTACCTCTTCTGACTTATGATGAACTAGCTACCAGAATAGAGAAAGCAAAGCCCTGATTGCCCTTGCCCAATTAATATACTGGACTTTCCGAATGAATATCTGGGGCTCAACTTATTAATATACTGGTCCAGAGCCAAAGCCAATATACTGGGTTCTTAGCAATCTGAGGAGGCTAGCGCTTATCAGACGAATCAGAGGAGGCTTGCCAGCAATTAGTTTAGGACAAGTAGGGATCTAGTGCAGAGGTAGTTGTAACTCTCAGATCCATTAGTGGACCAGCCCTGACTAGCATACTCCCATGAGTAGGTAAGAGCCTAATCCTCTCTTCTTTCTCTAGGGGAGGTGCGACTAAAAGGAGCGGCTGTTCGGCTCCTTATCTCTCCCTGATTCTCTTCTGGGGAGGGCCCTTCTACCCAGCTGCGATCACAACTCTGGGATTCTCCTGGTGTCCAAGTAAGGCCAGCACCTTACGTAGCATCTATTCGACTTCCTCAAGCACAAGAAGAGTTTCTCTTTCCCAACTTTTTGTTATTATGGAAGGGCAGCACAAGAAGGAGTAACTTCTCCTGGAGCGAAGAACTAAGGTCAAGTAAGTGATTCAGGTGCTGGTAGAGAATCTAAGTATTCCCTTTCTAATAAAGCTGCTGGCAGCTCCTAGCCTGCTTCTTCTTCTACGGCGTTCTAGGCATATTAATAGTAGAGAACTAAATAAGTGATTCTGGCCAGGTCATGAGTAAGTGATTCTGGTGCTGGTAGAGAATCAGTCTTATAATCAATAGAGGGTAGAGAAGGGCTATAATAATTGATAATAGCTGGTATCTAATAGTTGTTATTCCCCTTAGCCGGGTATCGAATCGAAGTTAAGATGATCATGAGTAAGTATCTAATCTAAGTTAAGATGACTGCTCCGGGTAGCGAATCACATAATTAAGAGTACCGGTCTAATAGCTGGTAGAGAATCGACCCGGGAGAGAATCATAGGTCATCTAATCAATAAAGATGGAATCAGGATATTAACAAATACCATGGTATCGAATCGAAATACCAGTCTATACTAATGAGGCTATAGAGAATCATCGATTTAGGTATCGAATATACTCTTATATAGACATTGCTGTTATCAGCTTCATATGAAGGTGTCTAATCAAATCTACTAATAGCTCATCTGATAAGGCCATATTAAACACATATGAAACAATTAGCTGGTAGAGAATCAATATACCAAAGAAACCAATATGTTAATTAATAAGATAGTAGAGAATCTAGGTTGCTAGTAAGGTGCTGAGAAAATCCAGTCTATAAGAATTTCGAATAGCTGGTTCTGGTAGGGAATCCAGCAAATAAGGTCTAGTAAGAAATAGTTGTTATTCCCCTGTGCCGGGTATCGAATTTCTTCTCCAGAGTCCGTCCTGGAGTTAGTTATGTGCGGTATCGAATCATCATACCAATCAATAGAGGGTAGAGAATCATCATACTCAGTTGGGGCTTAAATACCCTAATTAGTCTCATATTAACCAATTAGATGGTATCGAATAGAATATATACCTGGGGTCTAGCCAGTTGACACCAATGGGGACACAGTGCAATTTAATGCATTTTATTATGAATACCTTCCAATTCGGATAGGGATAACCTAGAGGTTCCCGAGGGGAGCACAGCGAGAAGTCGAGGCGCGGAGACGCAGTCAGATGCCCTGGAGCGAGAAGTCGAGGACGCAGTCAGATGCAGCACCTGGGCGAGCTTGTGAGACGCAGTCAGATGCCCTGGAGCGAGAAGTCGAGGCTTGTCCAGTCTGTCTGAGCCGCCCGATTAATATACTGGGACAGTTTTGGTATAAAAAACGTGATGGTGCCTGACGTGTCCTAATTATTAGGCCCAGAATAACAACTATGATCTACCCTCTAGCCCTTATCTACCAGTTCTAACATGAGCTAATTGGTTAATATGAGCATTTAGGGATGCTGCAATTGGAGCATTAAGGGATGCTTCTAACATGAGCAATTGGAGTATTTAGGGATGCTTCTCTACCTGCTAATTAGTTAATTAGAGCATTAAAGGATGATTCGATACCAGAACCTTCTATCTTATCTTATATAAGAGTATATTCGATACCTGAACCGAAGCAAGGAAGAATATATATGTGTATTGAGTTGAGGTAGACCTAAGACTTTACTACGTATATTTTTTGTAATATGACTTCGAACTTTAAATAACTTATATAGAGCGGAAAGTGTGTCATCATTGATTGGCTTAAGTTGATGGTTCAAGCTCTGACTGTTGACTGTTCACCAATTCGTCCAGGAGCGGAATGAAGTTTCAGGGCAGGAAAAACAAACTTAGTGAGATACTTCAAACTGATGAACTGGGACTAATTCCTTCAACAGTAGCATAATGGCTATTCTCGGCTAAACAAGGGCTTTGAACCTTGAATGTGAATACAATCAAATATTCCCTATAGATCATCCCCATATAGGGGAATATTTGATTTTAGATAGTGAAGCTAGTCCATTAATTAGATCAGTAGACTCGTTCGACAATTGATCGGGATCTCCTCCAGGTTTCCTAGCACACTGGGGAATCTGTAAGCAACAGCAGGTAAGAGTTTCTTTCTCCATGTCGGTATTGTTCAAAAGACCGCAAGACGTAGCCAGCACCCGGACCGACTAGGGCAGTCTCATCTAACTCAGGCTGGACAAAGCAAGAACTCAGGCGCCCCAGATATTAACTCCTAGGAGGAAGGACTCACTCCTACCTGAAATCGGGCCCTCACTTCGCTCGCCTCCGCTTCGCATTCACTCGGGCTCAATCTCTAAGAACCATAGGGAAGAGAGTCTTTCTACCTGTCCGCTACTCCAGCTGAGCACCTTCGGCTTCGCTAGAGCACTGTCCAATCTTTAAGCTACTAAGGCGACCAATAGTACGGGGAGGAGCCACTAGGAGGGAGGAGCTATTTCGCTATAGAGGTTAGATGGCATAGATGCTAAGAGAGCCCTAGACTTGTTGTCGGTTCTCTGGTCAATCGAGGAGTTATTTAGCTACTCCGGCAACGTAAGAGGCAGAGGCGTTGGAATTCATCTACCCGCATCGGAGGCTGCTATGACCTAGCTTCTCTGGCTAAGTCGGAGGCGACTTACGCTTCTCTGGCATAGAACATCAGTAGGTGCGAAGGGAAAGAGGCTTTCTTCTCTCTGCCTTTCAGCTACCGGCTCGGAACTGTTAGTTCCCCAGGTGCCAGTATATTAATTCGTTCTCGCTTCTATCAATCTGGTTCTCCAACCTTCGGAGTCTTCACAAGGAGCATAGGAGCCCCAGATATTAACTCCTAGGAGGGAGGTCCCGTCATGCTTTATAGCCCCAGATATTAACTCCTAGGAGGGAGTACCCTGCTGAGTTGATTGACCAAGGCCCCGACTAGGGCCGTACTCAGATTCTCATTCTATCTTCCGGAACATGTAAATAATACGCTCATCTAAGCGCTAATCTATTCTCAAACGGCGAAGCCTTAGCTGCAGGTACGCCAGGGGAGGGAACGAGAAACTAACAGAAGGGCAGAAAGCCTTATCTTATAGGGAAGAAGCAGGAGGATGCGACTGAAAGGAGGTCAACTTAGTCCGACTGATTGGGGCAGGGAGGGAGAGTGGATTGAACAATCCTTCCATCGTGCGAAGGGTAGAGAGCCCAGTATATTAAGCTTGACCCCCCTCTTCGCTACGCACCTCAAGTTCGCACAAGTCGAGTCAACAAGTAAAGAAAACAAAGCAAGTAGAGTAGCTTCGAGTCCAGAGTTCGGGGGTTCGCCTTGGCTCTATATACCTTGTCAACTTCGAGTCAAAGAACAATATGCACCTATTAAAGGTATGAACTCGCGGGATCCGCCAATAGTTTGGATTCTCTTTAAGCCTCTCCATTCCAATTTGAGAATCATGCAAGAGCAGCAAACAAGAAGGGCGAAGAATCCGAAGTGAAAGAGCGAAAGATCCCGATGAAGTCTTCGACGAGGTAAAGCCGGGACAGGGCGACTAGTCTAAGTCTTCAGTCGGTACTGCGAAGTGGCAATTCAATAAGGCAACTCCAGAGAGTGCTGCTTCTTTTGAGTGAGTTTGCGAGGCTAAAGATGTCTTAAGCTATGAATATGTTTTTAATACACAGGGCATAGGAAGGAAGGTCCTGTTCTAGCCTTTGCCTTAACTACTAGGATTTGGGAATATCAAAGACTGCTGGTACGAGAGCAAACAATCTATGCGCCTCTTCTTATTGAAGTCGTGTAGCACAGGGGCGGAAAATCATAACTCCTCAGAGGTTGCTCCTATCTTAAAATGGCTGTCCTAGAATGACACCAAAAGGCCTTCGGCAGGGCCGGGATACACTGATGAGATTATCTGCAATCCGGTCGTGCTCTGAGCGAATTGAACTTCGTTATTCTTACAACTTGCAACGATTTACACTGTCTTTTTACGTAATTAACCCAGTTATTTGTTGAATTCACCTTGTTTTACTCACATCGGAGGAAGACTTGCGGAACAAAACAATAAGAACGCCTAAGAGAGGGCATACGAGAACTAAGAGAAAGATTTGGTACCGGGGAGGACCAGCAAGACGTATTGTTAGGGCTCTTCGAACCCGAAGAAGCATGATTAGCGATGGAAGGAGGGGAGCCAAGTTAGATTAAGGGGAGAGAGCGCAAGTAATGAATCGGCTCTTACCCCTTCTTGGGCATTTGAATCAAGCACTGGAAGACTTTCGTTTGAATCAAGGACCGGTAGGCTTCCAATTGAATGAGAGGTTCCCGGGGCAAGAACTCAAAGAAGGCGAAGCGAGGCAGGTGTCCTAGGTAGCAAATCAGACGAAATCTTACCCGGTAGGAAAGAGGACAGAACCACTTGAATTAGGGGAGGCAAGTGCTTCCTAGAGAAATTGAAGCGGAAGAGAAAGTTCCCTCATTCCAGGGCACCTCCATTGAATTAGAGGGGGTTCCATATGTTATGAAAAGTAGCCTGGACTGCTTCCTCCCGCGAATGATCCGCTTCCCTATTCTCTCAACTTATCCTTTCATGTGTTAAGCATAACGCTAGCGAAAGAAAGAAAAGAGAAATTCATTGCTGTTTTCCGGGATTTTTGGCAAGATTTCGTTGGTTTTGAGGGATATTTACAAATGACGTATAATAGGAAATTCATGATTTTTCGTGTCAATTTGACATGATTTAAGCTCCAAGTTTGCGTTTCATATAGCTGCAAAAGTCATGATTTTAGAGATTTCTCTTATTGATAAGTCAAAAGATCTTATTTATTAATTCTAGTAAGTAATACTAATATACTGCAAAGAAACTTTCATCATTCGTTATGTAATTAGTTAGAGAATTTGATTTTAATAGATTATTTGATTATCAAATTCAAGGCAGTTGATCATTAATTCTAAGACAAGAAAGAAAGCGGTAATATACTAAATAGAAACCCTGAGACTAATAAATAGTAGAGAGAGACCCGCTGTTACTTCCTGGCCTCTACCCTGTACCAATTAATATACTGGATCGGTCTGTTTATACTGGCCAATTGATCGGGGTCGCCTTATTTTCTTTTTCTTGCTTTTCCGACAAGATAGCAGATCTCAGAAGGTGCTTGCGATTCAAGACAGAAGCATTGCCTGCAGGGGATGATTCGAGAGGTGAGAGTTTAGCCTCTTGATTTAGGAGTTCAGAGTGCTATCAGACTTCCAGAAAGTAGTTAAGCCAGTAGAGAAATGTCGGGGAATCGAATTCTGGTTGAAGGAATAAGGTAGGAAAGAAAGCAACCTGTATATTAATTGGGCGAAGGCGATCGAGAGAGGGATTAAACGAGGGTGAGAGTTGCTAGGGCGAGGTGCCAGTATATTAATTCGGGAGGGACGGAATGTTCCACATCGAAAGCGGACCAAGAGCATTCCCCGGCTTCCCTATTAGACTGTCCCTCAAGAAGGAAGAAGCAATCGCAAGCACCTCTCAGCTCATTTGCCACGTCAGTCCCCTATTGGCTTTGTTGATCCGCGTAGACAGAGAGGACACGTGACTTTCGTCATTCTGCTGTGTGGGCTTTTGCCAATTCACGTATAGCACCAACTCGGCCGTGTTGCGCACGTGCATCTGTGAAATTTCCTATAATAGGGAGACCAGTGCTTTCAGGCTCTTCCAGGCTTCTTGTTTTCTTTTGTTGGAAAAACCAACGCAAATATCTATCAGTCTCTTTGAGATTTTCGGGCAGTCACAGAATGGAAAGACAAATGATGGCAGAGTTATTCAGGACATTAGAATGGCGATTCCTCACAATCGCTCCCTGTGATGCTGCGGAACCATGGCAATTAGGATCTCAAGACGCAGCTACACCTATTATGCAAGGAATCATTGACTTACATCACGATATCTTTTTCTTCCTCATTCTGATTTTGGTTTTCGTATCACGGATCTTGGTTCGAGCTTTGTGGCATTTCCACGAGCAAACTAATCCAATCCCGCAAAGGATTGTTCATGGAACTACTATAGAGATTATTCGGACCATCTTTCC
Organism: Allium fistulosum; assembly: GCA_030737815.1. NCBI lineage: Eukaryota > Viridiplantae > Streptophyta > Magnoliopsida > Asparagales > Amaryllidaceae > Allium > Allium fistulosum. The sequence goes on along the minus strand of JASFAW010000166.1, from coordinate 9,811 downwards.
AAGTATCATCCCGATGTTCATTGCTATACCATCGTTTGCTCTGTTATACTCAATGGACGAGGTAGTAGTAGATCCAGCCATTACTATAAAAGCTATTGGACATCAATGGTATCGGAGTGCGCCTCTTAACGAGGGTGATTTAAGTGCAACGAAATCGGTGGTTCGCGAAGCATCTGGCTTACCGGTAATCTCCCATTCCCTCGAGAGACTATAAGAACTATAGCATGCCAGGGGAGTTGAGGTGGTTAGACCTATACCCCGAAATGCTCCCAGCATAGGAGCCTATGGTTCCATTCTTGTTGTTGCTGGAGGTACACATACCTCTTCTCGGTACGATATACGAAAAATAGATGCTAAGCCTGCAATGTCCGATAACGGCGCTGAAGTAGTGAATCTATCGGCACCACAGCAGTGGCATACAACTTTGGACCTAACGGCCAGCCCCTTTCCCTTTCGGAATGGGGGATCCCCGTTGGCAACAACCACGGTAGTAGTTGCGGAACTACTGGGCCAGGAGAGGACAACCTGTTGTTCCTGCTCCTCTTTCTTCGCTTCGGGGACGGAGGTCCTACGGTAGGTAACAGCAGACACAAGCACTTGACCGAAGGGGACCAGCGCTTCTACTCCTCCACCGAGGAGCCGTTCGAAGCGAGAAACAAGGGATGTCGTGAACGCGAAATAAAAAAAGGACAGATTTATTTCTGATCACAGCACTACAATTTTTTGCGGACAGCGGTGATTAGAAAGAAGAAGGTTACTAAAATAAAGAAGATAGAAGTGACTCCCTATTAATACTCCCCGAATGTTTATAATAGTTTGGATCGCCCTTTGAAGTGATTCGGAATCAGACGAAGGAGATGCTGCTATGGCTTATTCTGGAGAGTAAGGATAGTGGAACAGGGAACCCATGTTGTCAGAAAAGACCTCTTGGGGAATCTTCAAGATTAAGAAGATGTCACTACTGAGTTCACCGGGGCTCCCCAAAGCCCTAAACAAGACATCAGAGAATGATTCATCGAGTCGAAACCAGAAGAGGTCTTAACACGAATCTTTGAGCAAGTGCCCCTTGATGTGGGGATCCTGCAAGGAAAGAAGCGCGCATTCGCGCTACCAGAGAGCGCATAGAGGGTTTGGAGACGAGGCAGCAAGCACCTTTAACAAGCAAGTAGCTAGCTTCCACCTTACTTAACAGCAAGGCGCGAAAGCCTTCGCCTATAGCTTCTACTTAGCAGCCAAAATAAAGTACTCCTTTAACACACAAGTACGCTAGTACAAAAGTCAGTAAACAACCTGATCTGCTCTTTTGCCCGTTGTTAGCATCTCGTTCTCCCTTTAGGTGGCATGAAAGCTTTGGCTAGACCGCCTTGCTCTTAAAAGCAGCAAGTAAGTAAACCACCTTCTCATGTCTCCGGACCTTCTATGAACAGGGCTTTTGAACTATAGCAAATAGCCCATTGGTTGAGCTTTGCTCTATGCTGGCTTAACTCTTCCTTTTATGCTTCCCTACGTGGAAAATGAATCAAACCAGTTCTCCCTCTCCCGGAGGGAGAGTACAATAGAATTCCCTCTCCCTGCAGGTATTCTAAATGGTTATTGTTTATGCTCGTATAGCATAAAAATGATTCATTGGGAGGACCATGAGAAATCCACTTCGTACCTTCGTCATCAAAGCCTCTTCGCTACTCCGAACTCTACACCTATTTTGTTCTGTCTTGTACTCTCTTTATTTGCTTTTCTTTCTAGTGCGCAAGCACCTTGTTCAAGCCGGTATTTAGTAAGTAAGTAGTAAGTAAGTGAAGTGGCCATTGGAAAGGAGAAATAGGGCTCATTTCACGTATATCTATTTCTTCTACTTTATTCTTTTGTAAGGTTCTCTTTTGTTATGTCAAAGCAACGGTTCTCTCTAACCTTTTCTTACTCGCCTTACTTGAAACCTGTCCATTTTTCTTCGTATCTATAATCTAAAAACTTCTCACCTCTGTGCCTTCTGTACTTTCCGGCTCAAGCAAGAGCCGCAGTGACTGGAACAACAGGAAAGCCACCTTAATAGGTCAAGCAAGCAATTTGAATAGGGATTATGAGCGCCTTGGCCTTACCTGTTTGATTAATTGTTCTACTAAAGTCGAAGTCGTTTCGTTAAGTCGAATTGAAAGGTAGGTTTTGTCAGTGATTAAATGGAAAGGGGGAGCAGGTCGGGCCTACTCTTTCACTTTTAGGCTAATTAAAAGCCGAAACAAAGGCGACCGAAGGGAGAGGCATGTAACTGAGAAAGATGGGATTCGGTCAACAAAGGAAATTAAAACACTCTCTTCGTTCTGTCCACAATGATGAAAACCAGATCGAACTGTCAAGCCCTTCACTTCATTGTTCAAGCTCTTTTTCATGGATTGAGTTCATACAGAATGCTTTCCTATTCAAGACATACACTACCAATTTCTTTGAAGCTACTACCACAATACAATAACTGCTCTGGCTTGCTTGTTTTGGTTACCAGTTGTGGGGTTTTTAAACCAGATAAAGGAGAGATCCGGTTGGGCTTGCTAGCGATGGGAGATTAGTCACCGTAAGACTTGCTGGCTTGTTCCTTCAGAAGGTGGCTAAGACGTGTGGCCTATAGATATAGCTGGCAGACGGACTATTATGCCTATTCAACATATTCCGATTGTGATACAATTCCATTGCCTGCTCCTATTCATGTTCGTGCTTACTTGTATGCCGAAACGGTCAATAAATAAGGACTCCTATCCTAGGTCTGAAACTCGGGCTGCTTGCTCCTACAAAAGCTCATACGATGTGTCTCCTACTCCTCTCCCGATACGAGTTATTTCCTTACCGTTTCCTCGTCCTTGTTTCAGGAAGCACTTCGGTCACTCCAGTAAATATAAAGATTCTTTTACAGACGACAAAGAGGTCAAGCCGATAGGACCTACTTGAACAATCGCCCTACTCGATCAAGCCGATTAGCAAGTCGACCAACTCGTTTACCTTCATTCGACCTACTCTTAAGATAAGACTGTTCCCCTTTAGCTTCTTTAGTCAATTCGAATTGTTCACTCTTAGTTGACCGTTCCGCTGGGCCGTGATCCTTAAACCTATCAGCTTGATCAACCAGGTATGCAGATTTGATCGAAAACACACCTTTTCTATACGGAGCCCGCATGAGTTTATCCTCCTCGGCAAGTCAAGGCAGCTGGAGCTCCAGTACTGCTTTTGTGCACTATGATCATAAAATATGTGCCGAAGAACCTGCAGGTATTTGCAACAGGGTCAATGAGGTCTGCAACCTTGGTTATGTGCGACGGAATATCCACCCCTGGTCTAGGATTGGGCCGAAACTGGGGTAGATGGGATACCCACGGGTCGTCCCACACCCTAATGGATCGACCTCACTTGGAAACATAATCACTTCTCGAGCAGATTTTTCACCTTTAACATACCTTTCCAGCACCATGATGAAATAGAAGCCCCAGAGGCATGAAGAAAGGAAGTATTTCCCAGGTACTTTGCCTTCAGGGCTCTTCCCCGGTCCACTCCTGAGGCTACATTCCAACAAAGTTTAGCAATTAATGCCCTATTTAGATCGAACATACGTCGTAATCCAAGGCCCCCACAACTGGTTTACAGATGGACTCCGAAGCCTTCGGTGTATAGTTCCTCTGTTTATCTTCCTTGAACCCCCACCAGAAGTCCTTAAGGCTTTTCTCAATAGACGCACATAAAGATTTGGGCAACAAATAAGTGGACTAATATAAAAGGGGGCTGGTATAGCGGATGCAACTGCCCTAATAAGTGTAGTTCGTCCCGCTTGTAATAGAACTCGAGCTTTCCACCCTGAGACCCTCTTTAGCACTCTTTCCGTCGATGAAGGCCTCTAAAGGGCGGCAGACCAAAGTCCTTGGTTTGTGGTGAAGCTTAGTCTTTTCGTTGGTAGTGCCCCAATTCCTATTCAACTATCTCGGGGCTATACTCTTCTTTGTCTGGGCCGTGTCAGTATGTTTTTTGGAGCTCTTCCCGGTTAGCTAAGGAATGAATAATGAAAAAGTAATTCATAGCAAGGAATTAGTATACCGGTCTCTCGCTTTCTTACTATTCGAGGTGCGAAGCGTAGTGGACTGTACTGAAAATCTTAGTATCCTGTCTCTTTGGCTATTAAAGATATATATCCCAATAGTAACTCCAATTAATATACCTCCCCAATTAATATACTGGCGTGACAAACAAATGCTGTAAATGAGATGACCCAGAATGCCGATCAATGATTGCTTTCAAGCCAGGGGCGAGGGACAACAACCAGTGCGGAGGGATGATGTTGATGCTGGACCAGCTTATTCACCCGATGATCAAAAGAGATTCCCAGAAAACTAGGACCTGAGAGAGTCCCCGTCGGAAGGGCGAATAAGAGATTCTGTTGTGTCTACTTGTGATGTGCATGACCCGAACAAGGAGATGTCTAGCCAATCAGAGGAGTTGTTGCACAGCGGTGCTAGCCAGGAATTCGGCGTTATCACCTAATAAACTTAGATAATCAAGATAATTTGTTGGTGGTCTTCCTGATCTTGTGTATAAATCTCAATTTTGACATTCATGTACTTCATGAGATTAATCCTTTCACTACGTAATTGTAAAATCAAATCTCTTTGTCACGAGTAAAGTAAAAAGTCACATGATGAAATGTTTTTCTTAGTAAAAGAAGCAATTCAATCATCTGCTTCGTTATGAAATATCTGAACATAACCTAAGCCATTTCCATATTTGCATTCTAGACCGAAAGAAGCACCCTATAGTGCTTCCGAGAAAAGCTTAGATTCGTCTTTTCGTCAAGGCCGGTATCTTCTAAAAAGTGAGAATGGATTCTCCGTTCTGAGAAAGCCAAGCCTACTGAAAGCACATTCTTCGATTCGGGGGGCTACGGCATCTGATTGAGCAAGGGGATCAATTCAACGGTGGAAGCTTCACCTTTAGCTTCAAACACAATAAGCATGTATAATGTATAGGAATTACCTGACGATGCCAAAGCAGCTTGTTCCAACCAACTCTAGGCATTCCAATCGGATTTCAATGTAGATTCCCTTGGAGGAGTTTGATTCCATATCACCTTCTCTTCCGTACCTTCGGCCGAAAATTCCACCTCTTTGATGTTGTTCAAGGCATGTGATATTTCCACAGGCCTCCAAGTGAATAGATTGGATGATGGTTTATCAATTTCTCCACTCTAAAATCAGCAATACAGCATCGGCAGCTTTCTTACACTCATACTGCCAATCAGCTATTACCTTCTGGCTTTCTCTTCTCGGGGCTTGGAAGGGAACTGTCTTTTGGTCATAAGGAGAGTTTGCTTCTACAAGGAAACTAAGACCTTCGGGAACTCAGATAGGACCGGGATAAGGGGATCAGTCTAAGCGCATATGGCACTCAAAGGAAATCCTATTTCGGCAAGACTTGAGAAGGAGTTACTACGGGAATCAGAAGGGCCATTCTATTTTGGACTTCAGAACCATCTCACTTAAAGCCATGGGACTCATTCCCACTCCAATTCTCCTGCAGCTCCTTAGCCGAAGACAGAACCATTCATCTACTCTTTCCTGTCCGACAGCTGCTCTTTCAAAGTGGTCTTTGTCTTGCTTGCTAGGTAGTGAACGGGTCTCTCTCTTACTGAACTGAAGAAAGCCATATGCTTCAAACATATGCTGCTGACTACCTGTCTTATTACCTAAAAGCGGAATAGCTGTTATCATTCGACTCCTGCTACCCGGCTTGAGACTTTCTCGCTTCCTCACTTCGCTCGCCTCATAAGCTGCTTCGCTTCCTTACCGCTTAACGAACAAGCTTGGAGGACTGCTTGAACCAAGGCTTGCTTACTAACTCGCTTCGCTCCTATGATAGCAAACATCTCGAAAGCTGCTTTTACCAACCGGCACTACTAATACTATACTAAGGCTACCACTACATTATTCTTACGGCTCGGCCTTACACTCTTTGCATGCTGCTTGCCTTCAGACTAGCTTGCCTCTCGTCTTTAGAGCTTGGCTCCTGCCTTGTAGCCACTGGTAACTGCTCCCTGAAAGAACTAGTTGCCTATTCGCTACGCCTATCGATGAATGCACGAATGCTTGCATTGCAGGTTACTATGAATAAGATTGTTGGCTTATCAGATGTCTAGAAAGCCCTGTACTGGAAGGACTAAAAGGAGTTTTTCTCCGGGTAAGAAAATAACAACAAGGCGGGGAAAGTAACATCTCGAACAACTCGGAAAACTCATAGCCCCCATGTAATAGGTCAATCTAGCCTCCCGAATGTTTATACTGGCGTCTCCTGCCCTATTAGTTTCTTGATGGAAACCTCGCTATTCCCGGATACCTAAACGAGTCTATTGATTCCTGTAACGGGAATGCATCCCATTTAATATGGGCTAGCCCTCTCTCGGGTCGTTCCTTGAATAAGGTAAGGCGAACCCACGACCTAGACTACTGGTCTAAGTGTAGCTTTGGTTGCACCACCTTTGATCTGTAAGCGTATTCTGCTTCGCTGACTGACGTGATAAGTACTAGCTTCGCAACCTCTGGTCACTACTTCGCTAACTCAGGGCCCCATTTCACTATTCCGAACGAAGAGTCTTTTTATTAACAAGGTACGCTGGGGGAAGGACCAATTCGTAGGACAATGATGCTATACCAGAGTTCAAGCTCATGGAATGTTGAACAAACCAGTCCGTTTGATTTGGTACAGAAATACGCGTACACTTCTTTGCTACGCACCTCTTTCATAGTTTGGATCGGTATCAAATTGTAACAAACAAGAAACTAATCATCAACTAAAAGATTATACCCCGCTAGCTAATGATTCTCCGGTTTTAGCGACCAAGACAAGAAAAATGCTGCGTGATCCAACTCCAAAGAACAAAAGCAGAATCAATGCAATGGTTAGTGCCAGGTAGCCCCGCTGCCAATACCAATAGTCGTTCACTACCTGCTTTCTACAGGGAACCGAGCACGTTCTGTAGTAAGGTAACTCTCTTGTTCTCTGCGTACTGTCCTAGCCAAGTTAGGTGAATATATCCTTGTTGCTTGGCTTGGAGCGAATAGCGCAAGGAGGAGGTGCATAGCAATTTCCCGATTGAGCGGTGTAAGCGAAGCGTAGTAGTACTGACCTGTTGTTCTTGTTGGCCTTCGGCTCCTTGTGACTCCGGACGCGTACTTTGTTAAAAAAGAAAGATGCCTTGTCTGAGGTGCGTAGCCAGTCCTGCCAGTCGCTCTGCTCGTTCCACTCCGTACCTCGGGTTGATAGTAATGTAGTTTTGTCTTAGAGGAAAGCAAGTGCCAAAGATCGATATTAATTGGAAGCTGAACTAATAAACGATGTTCGGGTCAGACGGGCTAGAAAAGTCTCATTAGCTCTACTTATTCCAGTTAGCTTCCTGACTATGCCTGTCTGATGGAATCTAGGTACGGGGTTGTTGAAGCCTTATAGTTTCTTTGCTTGCTCGTTCCACTACCTTTACCTTATGTCTCTGCTGCTGTTGCCTTTGTTACTTGCCTGCTCTGGTAAGAGTAATGGCAGAGTGAGTGTCCAATAGGTATAACTGCCAATGTTCAATCTGGTTTCCCCAAGTAATATAGGCGTTCTCGTTCGTCCCTTCCCGGTCTTCATCCTGCAAACAGGGGTTAAGTTAGCTCACTTGACAGAATATCAGTTAGGTTAACTCGATCCACTTCCCCCAATTGATCGGGGTCACCTCCCAATTAATATACTGGACTTGGTATACTAGGCACCTCTTTTTCCGTAGCCAGGAAAAATGAACCAATATCGATAGGCTTCTTACTAAGTATGAGTAAGACCTAAGTAAGGTAGAAGGAAAACAACGAGAGTCTTTATTACTACGCTCTACGCTCCGGGCAAACACACTAAGAACAAGGGAGCCAACAACCCCGGGACAGGAAGAGGAAACGCTTCCATCAACAAGAACAATCGAACGAAAAGTCATTCAGGTATGATGTGACTCCCTGGTCCAATAGGACTGATATCTTATCCTTCTGTCCTACGTGGTACCAGATGTGAGGCTTCGCCGATTGAGAATAGATTGCATTGTTCCGTATCATTCACTACCTATCTGGTGTTAGGATCCGGAAGTGGTTCCAAGGGTTCAGGCCTACTCTGGTGTGCCGGGACCGTTAGCCCAGATAGGTCCCAGGCACTCCCTTATTATTTAGTTGCACAGATCATCTTCCAAGGCTCCATACTGAACTTACTAGATCCGGCTCATTTGAGTTGAACCAGCAAGTTCTTCATAATAAGAAAACACTCAACATGGCAGTTCGGAAGAACTAACTAATAATTCCACTTGAGTGAGTAATAAGCAATAGATGAATGAAACTTGGAACCAGCGAAGGTAAACTGGAATAGGTCTTGTGCGTAATAGTTATACATCAGTAATAGGAAGAAGCCTATCGATATTGGTTCATACTTCGCCCAATTAATATACTAGGCCGCCCCAGCATACCTAGGCCTTGAATGCGAGATCTTGTAGATCTATTACTGAGTTGTACATTGTGCCAGAAGCCAAGGTGCAGGATGAATATTGTTCCCAATGTTTTAGCATAGATATCGACTTATCTGGGCCTGTGCCTGTTGGAACATCATTGAACCTGATTTTATTCCTTGCAATCAAAAAGGAAAATGAAAAAGAAAAGAATTAATATACAGGGCCCACTATCAATTAATATACTGGCGCCTGCCCCTCTCTCGTAGGAAAATTTCTTTTTCGATTCTTTTTTCGGGCGTCGTTGAAACTGAGGATTTCTTGGTATAACTTCCGATCACAGGATTCCTTCTCTTACGCAGTTTTGCATATACCAATCGCCCAGTATAAACATTCCTCGCCTTTTCAATGAGATTTTCCTACCCGCTAACTGGAAATGAGCCTGTGTCCAGCTAGAGTGTAAGCAAGCGTCAATCTAAGTAAGGCACTTCTGAGAGACTAATCCAAGGCCCTGAAAAAACATTCTCCCTGGTGATCTAAAAATGTCATATCTGGCCAATTAATATACTGGCCCGGATTAATATACTGCTCCCAATTAATATACTGGCGCCTCACACAAAGAAAAGTCCGCCTAAGCACCCGCCTCCAGCTTCCCATTCTGTCTGATTCCTAACAAACCCAGGGAAGAGATTTATTCGCTACGCACCTGTCTGCTTGCAATAGAGCAACAGAAAGCCTTTATACCGAATTCATGGGGGGGCCCAGCAACCTACTCACCGACGCCGGTAACCCTAATACCTTCAGTCCTGTGCACTCTCTGTCCCATATGTTCGCATCACCGGAGCAACACAGAAAACTCTTCTCATTCATTCTGTCCAATCTTTAAGCTACTAACGGAGGGGAGAGTCTCTTTCCACAGGTAGGTATTGTTCAATTGACAGAAATGGGGCTTGCATCCCTGGCCTCCGGGTAGGGAAGTTCACTCTCACTCTGGGGAAGAAGAACGCACCTAAGACCTAGGGGAGTATCCTTATCTAACCTAAGCCTAAGGAGCAGCTAAATCTATTATCAATCGCTCCAATTAATATACTGGCGCACCTCACAACAAGCAAGAACTACGCCAGGGACAGGCAACCCAGCTACAAGGGAACGATCAACAACCATTTTAGGAAGCTAGACGGGATTCACTCTTAACAAGGGCTCCAGCAAGCTACAACTCCGCAGATCAAGCAGGAATCATAAGTCGACGTCAGGAAGAAGATCTTGATTACTTACAGGGCGAAGGAACTCATAGCTAAGAGGGGCGGACCCGGCAACCTACTTACAGACTCCGGC
>JASFAW010000165.1:30000-33577 GCA_030737815.1 Allium fistulosum | reverse complement strand
CAAGGCCCAGAAGCGTGTCGACTTGCCGAACGCACGACCGAGTTCACGGTTATGCGGGATAGCGGTCATATTTCTCGAGTCGACTCTCGGCTCGACTCGGAGCACGCACTGGACGTGCGTACGCTCGATCCGTATGCTCGTTCCCGACCCAGCTTCAAATTTCCGAATGCTCGAGCCAAAGCAAGTTCCGTGTTTTCTCGGAGCAATATCGTCCAGGGAGAGCCCCGGGCAAGTAGCCGAATGACCCGAAGCACGCTGGCAGTTTTCACGTGCTCGACTCGAAGCAGGGACTTCCTCGGGCTGGCCTCGAGAAAAATGCCGATTTTCCCGAAGCGCGCTCCGAGTTTTCCATCGTGCGACTCGAAGCAGCTCCTTCCAATTGCATGCTTCGGGCATTTTCCAGTTTTACACGAAGCGCGCCCCGAGTTTTCACCTTCCCGACTCGAAGCAAGGCCCAGAAGCGTGTCGACTTGCCGAACGCACGACCGAGTTCACGGTTATGCGGGATAGCGGTCATATTTCTCGAGTCGACTCTCGGCTCGACTCGGAGCACGCATCGGACGTGCGTACGCTCGATCCGTATGCTCGTTCCCGACCCAGCTTCAAATTTCCGAATGCTCGAGCCAAAGCAAGTTCCGTGTTTTCTCGGAGCAATATCGTCCAGGAGAGCCCCGGGCAAGTAGCCGAATGACCCGAAGCACGCTGGCAGTTTTCACGTGCTCGACTCGAAGCAGGGACTTCCTCGGGCTGGCCTCGAGAAAAATGCCGATTTTCCCGAAGCGCGCTCCGAGTTTTCCATCGTGCGACTCGAAGCAGCTCCTTCCAATTGCATGCTTCGGGCATTTTCCAGTTTTACAAGAAGCGCGCCCCGAGTTTTCACCTTCCCGACTCGAAGCAAGGCCCAAAAGCGTGTCGACTTGCCGAACGCACGACCGAGTTCACGGTTATGCGGGATAGCGGACATATTTCTCGAGTCGACTCTCGGCTCGACTCGGAGCACGCATCGGACGTGCGTACGCTCGATCCGTATGCTCGTTCCCGACCCAGCTTCAAATTTCCGAATGCTCGAGCCAAAGCAAGTTCCGTGTTTTCTCGGAGCAATATCGTCCAGGGAGAGCCCCGGGCAAGTAGCCGAATGACCCGAAGCACGCTGGCAGTTTTCACGTGCTCGACTCGAAGCAGGGACTTCCTCGTTCTGGCCTCGAGAAAAATGCCGATTTTCCCGAAGCGCGCTCCGAGTTTTCCATCGTGCGACTCGAAGCAGCTCCTTCCAATTGCATGCTTCGGGCATTTTCCAGTTTTACACGAAGCGCGCCCCGAGTTTTCACCTTCCCGACTCGAAGCAAGGCCCAAAAGCGTGTCGACTTGCCGAACGCACGACCGAGTTCACGTTATGCGGGATAGCGGACATATTTCTCGAGTCGACTCTCGGCTCGACTCGGAGCACGCATCGGACGTGCGTACGCTCGATCCGTATGCTCGTTCCCGACCCAGCTTCAAATTTCCGAATGCTCGAGCCAAAGCAAGTTCCGTGTTTTCTCGGAGCAATATCGTCCAGGGAGAGCTCCGGGCAAGTAGCCGAATGACCCGAAGCACGCTGGCAGTTTTCACGTGCTCGACTCGAAGCAGGGACTTGCTCGTGCTTGCCTCGAGAAAAATGCCGATTTTCCCGAAGCGCGCTCCGAGTTTTCCATCGTGCGACTCGAAGCAGCTGCTTCCAAATGCATGCTTCGGGTATTTTCCAGTTTGACACGAAGCGCGCCCCGAGTTTTCACCTTCCCGACTCGAAGCAAGGCCCAAAAGCGTGTCGACTTGCCGAACGCACGACCGAGTTCACGGTTATGCGGGATAGCGGTCATATTTCTCGAGTCGACTCTCGGCTCGACTCGGAGCACGCACTGGACGTGCGTACGCTCGATCCGTATGCTCGTTCCCGACCCAGCTTCAAATTTCCGAATGCTCGAGCCAAAGCAAGTTCCGTGTTTTCTCGGAGCAATATCGTCCAGGGAGAGCCCCGGGCAAGTAGCCGAATGACCCGAAGCACGCTGGCAGTTTTCACGTGCTCGACTCGAAGCAGGGACTTCCTCGGGCTGGCCTCGAGAAAAATGCCGATTTTCCCGAAGCGCGCTCCGAGTTTTCCATCGTGCGACTCGAAGCAGCTCCTTCCAATTGCATGCTTCGGGCATTTTCCAGTTTTACACGAAGCGCGCCCCGAGTTTTCACCTTCCCGACTCGAAGCAAGGCCCAGAAGCGTGTCGACTTGCCGAACGCACGACCGAGTTCACGGTTATGCGGGATAGCGGTCATATTTCTCGAGTCGACTCTCGGCTCGACTCGGAGCACGCATCGGACGTGCGTACGCTCGATCCGTATGCTCGTTCCCGACCCAGCTTCAAATTTCCGAATGCTCGAGCCAAAGCAAGTTCCGTGTTTTCTCGGAGCAATATCGTCCAGGGAGAGCCCCGGGCAAGTAGCCGAATGACCCGAAGCACGCTGGCAGTTTTCACGTGCTCGACTCGAAGCAGGGACTTCCTCGGGCTGGCCTCGAGAAAAATGCCGATTTTCCCGAAGCGCGCTCCGAGTTTTCCATCGTGCGACTCGAAGCAGCTCCTTCCAATTGCATGCTTCGGGCATTTTCCAGTTTTACAAGAAGCGCGCCCCGAGTTTTCACCTTCCCGACTCGAAGCAAGGCCCAAAAGCGTGTCGACTTGCCGAACGCACGACCGAGTTCACGGTTATGCGGGATAGCGGACATATTTCTCGAGTCGAGTCTCGGCTCGACTCGGAGCACGCATCGGACGTGCGTACGCTCGATCCGTATGCTCGTTCCCGACCCAGCTTCAAATTTCCGAATGCTCGAGCCAAAGCAAGTTCCGTGTTTTCTCGGAGCAATATCGTCCAGGGAGAGCCCCGGGCAAGTAGCCGAATGACCCGAAGCACGCTGGCAGTTTTCACGTGCTCGACTCGAAGCAGGGACTTCCTCGTTCTGGCCTCGAGAAAAATGCCGATTTTCCCGAAGCGCGCTCCGAGTTTTCCATCGTGCGACTCGAAGCAGCTCCTTCCAATTGCATGCTTCGGGCATTTTCCAGTTTTACACGAAGCGCGCCCCGAGTTTTCACCTTCCCGACTCGAAGCAAGGCCCAAAAGCGTGTCGACTTGCCGAACGCACGACCGAGTTCACGGTTATGCGGGATAGCGGACATATTTCTCGAGTCGACTCTCGGCTCGACTCGGAGCACGCATCGGACGTGCGTACGCTCGATCCGTATGCTCGTTCCCGACCCAGCTTCAAATTTCCGAATGCTCGAGCCAAAGCAAGTTCCGTGTTTTCTCGGAGCAATATCGTCCAGGGAGAGCCCCGGGCAAGTAGCCGAATGACCCGAAGCACGCTGGCAGTTTTCACGTGCTCGACTCGAAGCAGGGACTTCCTCGGGCTGGCCTCGAGAAAAATGCCGATTTTCCCGAAGCGCGCTCCGAGTTTTCCATCGTGCGACTCGAAGCAGCTCCTTCCAATTGCATGCTTCGGGTATTTTCCAGTTTTACACGAAGCGCGCCCCGAGTTTTCACCTTCCCGACT
>JASFAW010000165.1:17500-20000 GCA_030737815.1 Allium fistulosum | reverse complement strand
GTGTCGACTTGCCGAACGCACGACCGAGTTCACGGTTATGCGGGATAGCGGTCATATTTCTCGAGTCGACTCTCGGCTCGACTCGGAGCACGCACTGGACGTGCGTACGCTCGATCCGTATGCTCGTTCCCGACCCAGCTTCAAATTTCCGAATGCTCGAGCCAAAGCAAGTTCCGTGTTTTCTCGGAGCAATATCGTCCAGGGAGAGCTCCGGGCAAGTAGCCGAATGACCCGAAGCACGCTGGCAGTTTTCACGTGCTCGACTCGAAGCAGGGACTTGCTCGTGCTTGCCTCGAGAAAAATGCCGATTTTCCCGAAGCGCGCTCCGAGTTTTCCATCGTGCGACTCGAAGCAGCTGCTTCCAAATGCATGCTTCGGGTATTTTCCAGTTTGACACGAAGCGCGCCCCGAGTTTTCACCTTCCCGACTCGAAGCAAGGCCCAAAAGCGTGTCGACTTGCCGAACGCACGACCGAGTTCACGGTTATGCGGGATAGCGGTCATATTTCTCGAGTCGACTCTCGGCTCGACTCGGAGCACGCACTGGACGTGCGTACGCTCGATCCGTATGCTCGTTCCCGACCCAGCTTCAAATTTCCGAATGCTCGAGCCAAAGCAAGTTCCGTGTTTTCTCGGAGCAATATCGTCCAGGGAGAGCCCCGGGCAAGTAGCCGAATGACCCGAAGCACGCTGGCAGTTTTCACGTGCTCGACTCGAAGCAGGGACTTCCTCGGGCTGGCCTCGAGAAAAATGCCGATTTTCCCGAAGCGCGCTCCGAGTTTTCCATCGTGCGACTCGAAGCAGCTCCTTCCAATTGCATGCTTCGGGCATTTTCCAGTTTTACACGAAGCGCGCCCCGAGTTTTCACCTTCCCGACTCGAAGCAAGGCCCAGAAGCGTGTCGACTTGCCGAACGCACGACCGAGTTCACGGTTATGCGGGATAGCGGTCATATTTCTCGAGTCGACTCTCGGCTCGACTCGGAGCACGCATCGGACGTGCGTACGCTCGATCCGTATGCTCGTTCCCGACCCAGCTTCAAATTTCCGAATGCTCGAGCCAAAGCAAGTTCCGTGTTTTCTCGGAGCAATATCGTCCAGGGAGAGCCCCGGGCAAGTAGCCGAATGACCCGAAGCACGCTGGCAGTTTTCACGTGCTCGACTCGAAGCAGGGACTTCCTCGGGCTGGCCTCGAGAAAAATGCCGATTTTCCCGAAGCGCGCTCCGAGTTTTCCATCGTGCGACTCGAAGCAGCTCCTTCCAATTGCATGCTTCGGGCATTTTCCAGTTTTACAAGAAGCGCGCCCCGAGTTTTCACCTTCCCGACTCGAAGCAAGGCCCAAAAGCGTGTCGACTTGCCGAACGCACGACCGAGTTCACGGTTATGCGGGATAGCGGACATATTTCTCGAGTCGAGTCTCGGCTCGACTCGGAGCACGCATCGGACGTGCGTACGCTCGATCCGTATGCTCGTTCCCGACCCAGCTTCAAATTTCCGAATGCTCGAGCCAAAGCAAGTTCCGTGTTTTCTCGGAGCAATATCGTCCAGGGAGAGCCCCGGGCAAGTAGCCGAATGACCCGAAGCACGCTGGCAGTTTTCACGTGCTCGACTCGAAGCAGGGACTTCCTCGTTCTGGCCTCGAGAAAAATGCCGATTTTCCCGAAGCGCGCTCCGAGTTTTCCATCGTGCGACTCGAAGCAGCTCCTTCCAATTGCATGCTTCGGGCATTTTCCAGTTTTACACGAAGCGCGCCCCGAGTTTTCACCTTCCCGACTCGAAGCAAGGCCCAAAAGCGTGTCGACTTGCCGAACGCACGACCGAGTTCACGGTTATGCGGGATAGCGGACATATTTCTCGAGTCGACTCTCGGCTCGACTCGGAGCACGCATCGGACGTGCGTACGCTCGATCCGTATGCTCGTTCCCGACCCAGCTTCAAATTTCCGAATGCTCGAGCCAAAGCAAGTTCCGTGTTTTCTCGGAGCAATATCGTCCAGGGAGAGCCCCGGGCAAGTAGCCGAATGACCCGAAGCACGCTGGCAGTTTTCACGTGCTCGACTCGAAGCAGGGACTTCCTCGGGCTGGCCTCGAGAAAAATGCCGATTTTCCCGAAGCGCGCTCCGAGTTTTCCATCGTGCGACTCGAAGCAGCTCCTTCCAATTGCATGCTTCGGGTATTTTCCAGTTTTACACGAAGCGCGCCCCGAGTTTTCACCTTCCCGACTCGAAGCAAGGCCCAAAAGCGTGTCGACTTGCCGAACGCACGACCGAGTTCACGGTTATGCGGGATAGCGGACATATTTCTCGAGTCCACTCTCGGCTCGACTCGGAGCACGCATCGGACGTGCGTACGCTCGATCCGTATGCTCGTTCCCGACCCAGCTTCAAATTTCCGAATGCTCGAGCCAAAGCAAGTTCCGTGTTTTCTCGGAGCAATATCGTCCAGGGAGAGCTCCGGGTAAGTAGCCGAATGACCCGAAGCACGCTGGCAGTTTTCACGTGCT
>JASFAW010000164.1:30000-33661 GCA_030737815.1 Allium fistulosum | reverse complement strand
CTCAGGATCCCACTACTCGTCGTATTTGGTTTGGTATTGCTACCGCACATGACTTTGAGAGTCATGATGATATTACTGAGGAACGTCTTTATCAGAATATTTTTGCTTCTCACTTTGGACAGTTAGCAATAATTTTTCTATGGACGTCCGGAAATCTGTTTCATGTAGCTTGGCAAGGAAATTTTGAGTCATGGATACAGGACCCTTTACATGTGAGACCTATTGCTCATGCAATTTGGGATCCTCATTTTGGTCAACCGGCCGTAGAAGCCTTTACTCGAGGAGGTGCTACCGGCCCAGTAAATATCGCTTATTCCGGTGTTTATCAGTGGTGGTATACAATTGGATTACGCACTAACGAAGATCTTTATACCGGAGCTCTTTTTTTATTATTTCTTTCTGCTATATCCTTAATAGCGAGTTGGTTACACCTACAACCTAAATGGAAACCGAGTGTTTCCTGGTTCAAAAATGCCGAATCTCGTCTCAATCATCATTTGTCAGGACTTTTTGGAGTAAGCTCCTTGGCTTGGACAGGACATTTAGTTCATGTCGCTATTCCCGGATCTAGGGGAGAGTACGTAAGATGGAATAATTTCTTAGACGTATTACCCTATCCCCAAGGGTTGGAACCACTTCTTACGGGTCAGTGGAATCTTTATGCCCAAAACCCTGATTCCAGTAGTCATTTATTTGGTACCTCCCAAGGAGCGGGAACTGCCATTCTAACCCTTCTTGGGGGATTCCATCCACAAACGCAAAGTTTATGGTTGACCGATATGGCTCATCACCATTTAGCTATTGCATTTATTTTTCTTGTTGCTGGCCATATGTATAGAACGAACTTTGGAATTGGACATAGTATCAAAGATCTTTTAGAAGCACATACTCCTCCGGGGGGTCGATTAGGACGTGGACATAAGGGTCTTTATGATACAATCAACAATTCGATTCATTTTCAATTAGGCCTTGCTCTAGCCTCTTTAGGGGTTATTACTTCTTTAGTAGCTCAACACATGTACTCTTTACCTGCTTATGCATTCATAGCACAAGACTTTACTACTCAAGCTGCATTATATACTCATCACCAATACATCGCAGGGTTCATAATGACAGGAGCCTTTGCTCATGGAGCTATATTCTTCATTAGAGATTATAATCCGGAGCAGAATGAGGATAATGTATTGGCAAGAATGTTAGACCATAAGGAAGCTATCATATCTCATTTAAGTTGGGCCAGTCTCTTTCTAGGGTTCCATACCTTAGGTCTTTATGTTCATAATGACGTCATGCTCGCTTTTGGTACTCCGGAAAAACAAATCTTGATCGAACCTATATTTGCCCAATGGATACAATCTGCTCATGGTAAGACTTCCTATGGGTTTGATGTACTCTTATCTTCAACAACTGGACCAGCATTCAATGCAGGTCGAAGCATATGGTTACCCGGTTGGTTAAATGCTATTAATGAAAATAATAATTCACTCTTCTTAACAATAGGTCCGGGAGATTTCTTGGTTCATCATGCAATTGCTCTAGGTTTGCATACAACTACATTGATTTTAGTAAAAGGTGCTTTAGATGCACGTGGTTCTAAATTAATGCCAGATAAAAAGGATTTCGGTTATAGTTTTCCTTGCGACGGCCCGGGACGTGGGGGTACTTGTGATATTTCTGCTTGGGACGCGTTTTATTTGGCAGTTTTCTGGATGTTAAATACTATTGGGTGGGTCACTTTTTATTGCATTGGAAACATATTACATTATGGCAGGGTAACGTTTCACAATTTAACGAATCTTCCACTTATTTGATGGGGTGGTTAAGAGATTATCTATGGTTAAACTCTTCACAACTTATCAATGGATATAACCCTTTTGGTATGAATAGTTTATCGGTATGGGCGTGGATGTTTTTATTTGGACATCTTGTTTGGGCTACTGGATTTATGTTCTTAATTTCCTGGCGGGGATATTGGCAGGAATTAATTGAAACTTTAGCATGGGCTCATGAACGCACACCTTTGGCCAATTTGATTCGATGGAGAGATAAGCCAGTGGCTCTTTCCATCGTGCAAGCAAGATTGGTTGGATTAGCACATTTTTCTGTAGGTTATATATTCACTTATGCAGCTTTCTTGATTGCCTCTACATCAGGAAAATTTGGTTAATTTAGTTCTTTTTTTTACTGTGTCAGCAACAATCTCATTTCTTTCGATGAAGAGGGGGTCCCCCTTCTTTATTTTTACATCTAGGATCCGAACTGTATTATTGATAATAATAGGAACTGAACATTATGGCAAGAAAATGTTTGATTCAGAGGGAGAAGAAACGACAGAAATTGGAACAGAAATATCATTTGATTCGTCGGTCCTTAAAAAAAGAAATAAGCAAGGTTCCGTCGTTGAGTGAAAAATGGGAAATTCATGGAAAATTGCAATCCTTACCACGTAATAGTGCATCTATACGTCTTCATCGACGTTGTTTTTTGACTGGAAGACCTAGAGCTAACTATCGAGACTTTGGACTATCCGGACACGTACTTCGAGAAATAGTTCATGCGTGTTTGTTACCCGGCGCAACAAGATCCAGGTTGGTAAGGATAAAAATCTCGTTTCTGGTTTGTACGGATCTCTATGATCATAGATCATAGAGGGGCCCTCTTTACCATTTTGTATAAATAGACTATTCTATTTGTATAGATATGGTAGAGGGCATATCCAATCTTTCTTGACCCGTTAGTTCCTAGTTCTTTAGCGCGGAGTAGAGCAGTTTGGTAGCTCGCAAGGCTCATAACCTTGAGGTCACGGGTTCAAATCCTGTCTCCGCAACATTTTTTTTGTCACAAAAAATAAAAAGTTTTATTTTTAGGTCTTGTGTTATTCTGTTAACTAGTAATTAATTACTATTTTTGTTTTTGGATGATAGGGAAACAAGAACAAAAGGAAAGATAAAACTACTAGAAAAAAAATATAAATAGAAGTGCTATAGTGACTACTATAATATCATTATAGTAAGTATCATAATAGTATCATAATAAACTATACTGAATTTTTCATTTTTTTTTATTATTCTAATTATAGTACATTACTTCATCATGGGCGGATAGCGGGAATCGAACCCGCATCTTCTCCTTGGCAAAGAGAAATTTTACCATTCGACCATATCCGCATTTTTGCATTTCTGAAACGTATGCATATGTCCACACATATATGACATATATGATATATCATATATGCGTCTGGATCATATTTGCGCAGGGCCATAGATAAATACTAGTAAAGTAAGATTCCAATTAAGATAAGATTCTTATTGTCTCCAAATAGCTAATTAATAACTAATAACAAATTTCATAGAATTTTTTTTACTCAGATTGAATTTACATGTGTCTCACAATCCAAAATTTGGAGAAAGATGGCATTTTGGGGTCGAGAAAATGCCAAAGAAGTTCAAGAGATGAGAGAATTAAGGATAGCTACCAGAAAGACTAATCCAATCCATAATGATGTACCGGAAAATACAACATTTTTGTTACTTGACCAACCATCAGAAGAAGCAAATACAACGGGTACACTAATAAGTAAGATTGATGAAGTCACAATTAATGCAAAAACAGCTAATTGGAAAGCAATAGTCATATTTTTAATCCTCCAAGTTACCAACAA
>JASFAW010000164.1:20000-27500 GCA_030737815.1 Allium fistulosum | reverse complement strand
GCAAAGAACCAACCAGATTGACCCAATGGATAAATAAGGAATACAGAAACAAAAACAGCAATTGGACCAGAGAATGCGATTGCATTATATGGTCGCAGTTGAACAGATCGAGCAAGTTCAAATTGGCGTAACATAAAACCTATTAGTCCGAAAGCACCATGGAGGGCAACAAAAGTCCACAGCCCTCCTAATTGACACCAACGAGTAAAATCCCCTTGTGCTTCAGGTCCCCATAGTAGTAATAAAGAATGTGCTAAACTATTTGCAGGGGTAGAAACCGCAGCAGTTAAGAAATTACAACCTTCCAAATAGGAACTGGCCAATCCATGAGTATACCATGAAGTTACAAAAGTTGTACCTGTGAACCAACCCCCTAAAGCGAAATAAGCACAAGGAAAGAGCAATAGGCCGGACCAGCCTACAAAAACAAAACGGTCCCTCCGTAACCAGTCATCCATAATATCAAATAAATCATTTTCTTCTTTGGTAATTTTACCAAGAGCTATAGTCATAGTGATCCTCCTATTCAACTACTTCAACCATTTCCGAACACGTCATCTCATTTTCAGGGCATGCGATAGTTCAATTATGTATGGACGATTCGTTGTTCCATGCCCTTTAGAATACAATGGGTTTCGAAAAAAAAAAGAAGAATTATTTTTTATTTTCTATTGGTTGATAAACCGACCTAGGTAAATCCATGAGTGCAATTCGACTAGTCTTTATTTGCATTGCTGAAACAAAACAACAAAACAATATGGGAATCAGATTTTTAAATTAAGGAAAGATATTGAAAAATGGATTTTTCAATATATTATATATATATATTATATGTATCGGAAAAGAATATATTATATGTATCGGATAAAGAATAGCGATTTATTTCTATAGAGCGTCCATTAACAAGAAAATCAAATCATAAATATCGACAAATTCTTGTCTTTTGTGATCACAAATTCTTGTCTTTTGTGATCTAAGAAACTAAAAAAGGAAATAAAAAACCCGCTTTCTACAATTTAATATATATCGAATTTAAATATCAGAATAGCCAATATAGTCATGATTCAATGGGTCAGGTCCACTTACTTTTTTTTTAGTTACCATTTTTATGGTAGGTTCGGTGGGAACAATAGGGAAGTAGGAATATTTTGGTTTGTGATTAATAAATAGGGGTTGGATATCTAGAATATTTATGTTATGTTTCCTGGAATATTTTAATAAATAATAATAAGATATAAAGAGGACTATTATGTCACTACTATGTCACTACAGGCTAGAAGCCCCCACCCACTAAGTTCAATTAGTCAATATAATAATAATTAAATGTTCAACTTTTTAATTATTAATTAGAACTCAAAATAAAATAATAAGAACTCATTATATTATAAATAATACAATAGTGTTTGCCTTTTTTTTATTATCAAAAATATCTGTATTCTTCGATGAAAAACGAAGACAAAGACTCGAGTTTCATGAAAAAAGCCCTTTATCGGATTTGAACCGATGACTTACGCCTTACCATGGCGTTACTCTACCACTGAGTTAAAAGGGCCTGCTCAATTCATGACTTAGCCATTTTCCATTATGAGTCTACTGCATATATGTATATATGCAGTAGACTCATAATGGAAATAATGGAAAAATAAATTCTATTTACCTGGAAAAGGGGTAAAATTTTTATCGTTTTTGAATTTTCTGACTTAATGTGAGGACTTAATGTGAGATAGTGCTAGGCATATTTTATCTGAACAAGAAACGAAGCAATGAGTTAAAATTGAAGAAAAAAAAACGTTCAATTCAAATTCAAATCCTATAGAATCAGAATATAAAAAGACTGTTCGAATCTAGCCATACCATTAGATTATATTGACAATTCCAAAAAACTATTCATAATATCATTATAGTATGATGACGGTCGGGCGAATATGCCCCCATCGTCTAGCGGTTCAGGACATCTCTCTTTCAAGGAGGCAGCGGGGATTCGACTTCCCCTGGGGGTAGGGTACTACGAAAGGAAGTTGATCATGGATTATCAATAAGCATATAAAGAATTCTTCCTGGGTCGATGCCCGAGCGGTTAATGGGGACGGACTGTAAATTCGTTGACGACTGTCTACGCTGGTTCAAATCCAGCTCGGCCCAAGAATTCACCGCCCCATGAGTAAGATATAATTAATTTATCCTATAGAAAAGAAAGGGTAATGCCTGCTTCGTAGAGAAATAAAGAAAAATTTTTCTCTATCTTTTTTTTTTTCATCTCATTGAAAGATTGATTATTTTTATTTAACAATAAAATCAAAAATCACTAGTTACTAATAATCCGTCTCACTCTCACTAAAGCCCGTGTTTATGTGGATATAATATCAATATAGCATTCGCATATCTGTTACGTTCCAACATGACGAGTAGAATATTCTTATAAAATCCTAAGTATATGTATGCTATACACCTCGCCGGGATTGTAGTTCAATTGGTCAGAGCACCGCCCTGTCAAGGCGGAAGCTGCGGGTTCGAGCCCCGTCAGTCCCGAACTAGGATCTCATGAATTGAGAAATTCATTTCTCTATTTTTGCGAAAGGGAAGACGAAGAGCAAAATGGAATCAAACAAATTCGCACCGTGGAGATTATTTCTTTTGTTTCGCATGTCTCATCAGATAAATATGGGAAGTTTCATTTCTTCCCCAGTACTAATTGATAAGGAAAAATATATGTAGATTTAGTACAATTGGTGCTATATTCAGTATTTAAAGTTTAAGCACTTTTTTTTTCAATCATTCTGCTCTTGATCAATGAAATGGAATAGAGTGCTCAGATTTTTGGGGGGGTACAGACACAAAATAGCTTTGTTTATTATATTTTATTATATTTTGTTTATTATATGATATACAATGAATTTAATCTTCATAGAATTTAATTCTCCGGCAAAGTACTTTTTAGGTTAAAGCACATCTTTTCTAAATCTAAATTTTTTTTAGCCTCAATTATGACTACTGATTTGAAACAATTTATTTCATTCTCATTCCAATTTTATATTGAATTTTTGATGTATACGTTCCAACTCCAATCCAACAAAACAAAGAGTATACTAATAAAATAACATAAAAAAAAAAGACCAACAAAACCAAGTAGGGCTCCTTTCTTTTCTTATTCTTAGTAAAGGTAAAACTTGAATAGTCGATTTTTTAGACTTAACCTTACCTTTTTTACATCTCACTTATACTTATACTGTTCGTCTCTCTGTATGTCCTAGAGAATACCGGTTATATAATACCTTAATAATTCTATATACAAAATCCTATGTATATGTATAAGTAGAAGAATTGTATAAGGAAGATAAGATGCTAGGTTATAGAAAAGAACAAGTGGAAAAAGGATGAAAACCTAATGATAGGTATTTATGATCTAATCAAAAATGGTTTTTTGTATGGATAAAAGATCTCCCTATGTTATACTATTCAATTCTCAACGAGAAATTGATTTGATAGATCAGAAATTTTTATTCATAATATTGATCTGATTCAGTATCATCAAGATACAATTCATCCCATTGAATTTACAGGAATCAAATTTATCATCTCTATGGGATTAGATCCCGAGTTAAGTTATTGCGAAAAAAAAAGATTAGATTATGGAAGTCAATATTCTCGCACTTATTGCTACTGCACTGTTCATTCTAATTCCTACTGCTTTTTTACTTATTATCTATGTAAAAACAGTTAGCCAAAATGATTAATTTGAATGAAACTTTAATTCTCAGTTCTTAGCAGTTCAATTCAATTCAATGATTCAAGAAATGAAAGAAAAGAATTCAAACTCTAAGTCTTAAATGAAATGATTGCGCTGAGCTGGAATCAGAACAGAAGTAGCTTATTAAGTATCTAAGCTAGTGTGATAGAAAGAACTATAATACATAGTTCTTTCTATCACACTAGCTAGTATTGTATACTAATATTAATATAGACTTCATATAGATAAAATTACAATATGTATATAGTAGATGTACATATAGATAAGATAAAACTTTAATTCTATTTCTTTTTTTTCATCTCAAGAAGTCATTGATTGAACAATTAATGGATGATCCGCGTAGTTATATGATAACTTCTTCGGATTTGGAAAAGGGGTTAGAGTAAACCTGGCCGTTTTTCATGTTTAAACAAAACATGAGATGGGTCAAAAAAGTATAATTTCTAGAAGTTTAAAACAAATGTGAAATGTGTGATATGTAAATAGCCTAACGGAAGAAAGATCTAATTTTATTATGTGTAGGACCTCTTTGGACAATCACTAATCGTTTCGCTTACAGTGGAAAGAAAATATATAATGTCATAATAACAGAATTTTTTTTTTCTAAAAGAAAAAAAATATAGACTATTTAGTCAAATTAGTCAAAATTCGGTTGGAAAGAATCTTCTATTATGCGTAGATTTGAGTTGCAAAATACAATTATGATAATGATTTATTACTCTATTCCAGTACAATTTTGAATACTTTTTTTTAAGGCAAGGCTTCGCAAAACGATTAATAAAGAATTGATACAGTTGGATTGAGCAATCGATTACTCAATTTAGTATTTGTAGTGTCCACAGCACTAGAGTCCACTCCTTCCCCATACTACAAGTGAAAGAGAAAATGTAAAGACGACCATTAAAGCAGCCCAAGCAAGACTTACTATATCCATGTGAATTATGTCCCTTATTTCTATGAAAGAATTATTCGATTATTATTTAATAATCATAGTGGAATCAATGGCACAGAGTCAAAATAGGATTCTGACTTAAGACTATTGATGAACCAAATCAATTCAATGAATACATTTGCAACAAGTTTCAATATTTTAAGATTTCCGGTAGAATCAGGAAGTATTAAGTACAAGATGATACACGCGCCTTTTCTATACACAACTATATATCAGATACCTCTATTTTCTATTTGATCTAAGCTTACTGTCTTTCTATGAAAGAATCGGTAGAACCCACTGCCACTATTACTACATACATATATTCTTTTTTTTTTCAATTTTTACCTTTACTCTATATTATAAAAGTCGACCAACTATTCTGATTCTATGTCTGAGCACTCATAGCCTTTCGTGAGTTTAAATACAAAGTATCTTCGTGCCTTTCTACAAGCCCTAAATTTATTTCCCATCATTGTATCCAATCTAATTTAATACCCAACAGAATCATGAGACGCTACTTAAAATTAAAAATTGTTTAAGAGATTTTGATATGCTAGTCTTTTATATAATCTTTTATTCTAGTAGTAAAAATGGGGTGCCTCTTAGGAATCTTTGTATATCAAGATTTCCGATCTTAGTTCTTAATTCCATTCTGGAATTGATTCTCACCATTTATTTCAAAAAAATTTGAAATAAATGGTGAGAATCAATCATTACCAATGATTAAATTAATAATTGAGGTTTTTGCTTCATCCCTATTACTGCCGATTTGATTTGGGCTAGACTAAGATTTTAAGAAAAAAAGTTACAGTCTTTTCTAAAACCTATGCTATAGTTTATAAAAATCAAGTATTGACACGTCCACGCCTCCACTTCTTGCGGAGCAATAATTCATCGAATTAGATCGGCAGAATAAGAAATAAAAAATCTTTGGTTGATCAGGCGACACCCGGATTTGAACTGGGGATAAAGGATTTGCAGTCCCCCGCCTTACCACTTGGCCATGCCGCCAAATTCGATCCAAAATAAAATGGATAAAAATATTAGCCATATTCTATTTCTACTACTAACTCTTTTTTTTATCTTGAATCCCGTTGTACTTAATCCTCAAAAACACATTCTTTTTTTTTCTGGTTTCTATTATTTTCTTCGATTTATTATATCTCAAAATATACATCAGTTAATAATTTCCCTTCTCGTTTCTTTTCTATTAAGAGTCAAATTCTGGCGACAGACTGCAAAATTCAGGGCAAATTGGAACCATTAACAATTTACTTTAAATTAGTCTTTAAATTGAAATTAGTGAATGGTTCCTCAATTTTTATCGGAGATAAAATTGTATTTCCTTGAATGGAAAAAGAAAATTGATTTATGACCGATTTATGACTAATCTCATTTTTTTTTTTTCAATAAAAAATACTTTTCTATTTCAATTATAACAACATATATGTGTATATGTAAACCCCAAAACACAAATTGTTACCCAGATACCGAGACGGGTCTCTCTCTTATGTGCATATCCCTAGAGAGAATTCTCATGTTTCAATTTTTCATTGAATAAATAGATTGAAATATTGAATATAAAATACGAATTTTGGTGGAGTGTGATCCATGTTAATGTTGCTCCAGAAATTGCAAGAAAGGATGTGATATATGGATAGATAGCCGTATCAACATGTACTTAATAAATACAATATATTTTTTTTTAGTATATTTATATTAAGTTACACAATTCAAGCGTATTCTATAAATTTCCCTCCCTACCAAAAAAAATCCGCCAATTCTTTTTGGAACATTAAATTCTATTTTTTGTGTTAAAAAAGGGAAAACTCTATACTACTTCTGATTATTCTGTCTTTATTTCATTTATATAGATATAAAGAGGAGATTCAATCTCAATCATTCCTTTTTGTGGTATCCCGTCGGGTCGTAATATCATACTAATACGTTAGGTAGAAGTTGGACCAATTTTGAACAAGGCTCCATAAGTGTAAGTAACAGAATTTTTTTCCAGAAATATTTTTTCAATTTAACCCGTCGAAAATTTGAACCTGCGCCCAAAATGTTCTTTATTCCGCCGTTCCATCTCCGTTCATACGTTTGAAATAGATATATGGAGTTGACTAAAATTTTATGTGATTCAGTAAACAGAATATACATTCTATTATTGCTAAGTCGATCCATATGGGTCGATGAATAGTGAATCAATAATTGAATTTTTCCAATAAAAAAAAATAGGAAACTTAAGATTAAGATGCTTCGGAATGGAAATGAGGGAATGTCCACAATACCTGGATTTAGTCAGATACAATTTGAGGGATTTTGTAGGTTCATTAATCAGGGTTTAACGGAAGAATTTCATAAGTTTCCAAAAATTGAAGATAGAGATCAAGAAATGGAATTTCAATTATTTGTGGAAAGGTATCAATTGGTGGAGCCCCTGATAAAGGAAAGAGATGCTGTGTATGAATCACTCACATATTCTTCTGAATTATATGTCCCTGCGGGAGTAATTTGGAAAACCGGTAGGGATATGCAACAACAAACTGTTTTTATTGGAAACATTCCTCTAATGAATTCCCTGGGAACCTCTATAGTAAATGGAATATACAGAATTGTGATCAATCAAATATTGCAAAGTCCCGGTATTTACTATCGTTCAGAATTGGATCATAACGGAAATGCTGTTTATACCAGCACTATAATATCAGATTGGGGAGGAAGATCGGAATTAGAAATTGATAGAAGAACAAGGATATGGGCACGTGTAAGTAGGAAACAAAAAATATCTATTTTAGTTTTATCATCAGCTATGGGT
>JASFAW010000164.1:7500-17500 GCA_030737815.1 Allium fistulosum | reverse complement strand
CTACGATCATTGGAGGAACAGTACCTAATCCTGAGGATGCCCCAGAATCTTTTCGATTACTCGTTCGAGAACTACGATCTTTGGCTCTGGAACTGAACCATTTCCTTGTATCTGAAAAGAATTTTCAGATTAATCGGAAGGAAGTTTGATCCGAATGAATCAGAATTTCTATTCTATGATCGACCGGTATAAACATCAACAACTTCGAATTGGATTAGTGTCTCCTCAACAAATAAGGGCTTGGGCCAACAAAATCCTACCAAATGGGGAGATAGTTGGAGAGGTGACAAAGCCCTATACTTTTCATTATAAAACCAATAAACCGGAAAAAGATGGATTGTTTTGTGAAAGAATCTCTGGACCCATAAAAAGTGGAATTTGTGCTTGTGGAAATTATCGAGTGATCGGAGCGGAAAAAGAGGACCCGAAATTTTGTGAAGAATGTGGGGTGGAATTTGTTGATTCTCGGATACGAAGATATCAAATGGGATACATCAAACTCGCATGTCCAGTAACTCATGTGTGGTATTTGAAACGCCTTCCTAGTTATATCGCGAATCTTTTAGATAAACCCCTTAAGGAATTAGAAGGCCTAGTATATTGCGATGTGTGATTTGATCGAAATTCGCATTTTACAGATTTGCACTACTAAACTGTCATCCCATTCAATCTGATTGGGATGCCCCCGACTCTGACATGGTTCTTGGAAGGAGTAACATGAAGCTCAGAATTCTGGGTGTATTCAATATCCCCAAATGAAGGGGGAATTGATCCATGGTCGATTCCGTAACAGCTAAATAGGAATTGCTAGTTATACCTCGTGAAAAAAAAAAGATTTTTTAGGGGAATGCGCCATTCCATTTCTTTTAGAGAGAGGTTCCGTTAAAGCAAGTAAATATGACATGGTTACAGAAGTCTATTTATCGCATATATGCTTCAAGGGGCATAATGACATAGCCGTCGAGGTAAGTAGGGACCTAAAAGATCGAATGGAATGAAACGATATATAGACAAGTAAATCCCTTACGAGTCCCAAAGTATTCCTTTAATTTAAGGGGGGTTCATCATTTGAAGGGAAGTAGACTACTCAATAATTTCACATTTAAATTGTATTTTGTGGTAAATAATAAATTCAGAAAGTTCAAAAGTGAAAGTAAAAAAAAAAATGAATTAATAAAGTCCTTACTGGATGGAGAACTTGAGTAAAGAGTAGTTCTTTGTAGGCTTTTCTTTTTATCGAACAAAGTAAAAAAAAACTCCCTTCCTTATTTGGTATAACTACTTGAGCCGGATGAGAGGAAACCTTCACGTCCGATTTTTAAAGGGGGGATCCAATCTTATAGGAACCTATCTAAATTTTTCTTTTGCTAGGCCCATAGCTAAAAAACCTACTTTCCTACGATTACGGGGCTTATTCGAGTATGAAATCCAATCCTGGAAATACAGCATCCCACTTTTTTTTACTACCCAAGGCTTTGAGACATTTCGAAACCGAGAAATCTCTACAGGAGCAGGTGCTATCAGAGAACAATTAGCCGATTTAGATTTGCGAATTATTATAGAAAATTCATTGGTAGAATGGAAGGAATTAGGAGACGAAGAATCCGCTGGAAACGAATGGGAAGATAGAAAAATTAGAAGAAGAAAGGATTTTTTGGTTAGACGCATGGAATTAGCTAAACATTTTATCCGAACAAATGTAGAACCAGAATGGATGGTTTTATGTCTATTACCAGTCCTTCCTCCTGAGTTGAGACCAATCATTCAGATAGATGGGGGTAAACTAATGAGTTCAGATATTAATGAACTCTATAGAAGAGTTATCTATCGGAACAATACTCTTACTGATCTATTAGCAACAAGTAGGTCTACGCCAGGGGAATTAGTAATGTGTCAGGAAAAATTAGTACAAGAGGCTGTGGATACACTTCTTGATAATGGGATACGCGGACAACCAATGAGGGATGGTCATAATAAAGTTTACAAATCATTTTCAGATGTAATTGAAGGCAAAGAAGGAAGATTTCGTGAGACTCTGCTTGGTAAACGGGTCGATTATTCGGGACGTTCCGTCATTGTCGTCGGTCCTTCGCTTTCATTACATCAATGTGGATTACCTCGAGAAATAGCAATAGAGCTTTTCCAAACATTTGTAATTCGTGGTCTAATTAGACAACATATTGTTTCTAACATCGGGATTGCAAAAAGTAAAATTCGGGAAAAAGAACCGATTGTATGGGAAATACTTCAAGAAGTTATGCAGGGGCATCCTGTATTGTTGAATAGAGCACCTACCCTGCATAGATTGGGTATACAAGCGTTCCAACCCATTTTAGTGGAGGGGCGCGCTATTTGTTTACACCCATTAGTTTGTAAGGGCTTCAATGCAGACTTTGATGGGGACCAAATGGCTGTTCATGTACCTTTATCTTTGGAAGCTCAAGCGGAGGCCCGCTTACTTATGTTTTCTCATATGAATCTTTTGTCTCCAGCTATTGGGGATCCCATTTCTGTACCAAGTCAAGATATGCTTATCGGACTCTATGTATTAACGATGGGAAATCGGCGGGGTATTTGTGAAAATAGGTATAATCCATATAATTGTGCGAACTATAAAAATAAAACAGTTGATAATAATAACTATGAGTATACGAAAGAAAAAGAATCATATTTTGGCGGTTCCTACGATGTACTTGGAGCTTATCGGCAGAAACGAATCAAATTAGACAGTCCCTTTTGGCTCCGGTGGCGACTAGATCAACGTGTCATTGGCTCAAAAGAGGTTCCCATCGAAGTTCAATATGAATCTTTTGGTACTTATCATGAGATTTATGGACACTATCTAATAGTAGGAAGTATTAAAAAGAAAATCCGTTGTATATACATTCGAACTACTGTTGGTCATGTTTCTTTTTATCGAGAAATAGAAGAAGCCATACAGGGGTTTTGTCGAGCCTATTTATACGCTATCTAAATACGCTATCTAAATAAATAAATTCGATTAGACGTCCTTCCTTGGGAAGTCGGGTTTATCCAATTTCATCGGTATTATAAGAATTTCTTAATTTCTATGTGAATCAAGATTGAGGAAAGGAAGTTTTCGAATCACTGACTCAAGTCCATTGTCGAATCCTACTCAGCGAAATATGGAGGTACTTATGGCAGAACGAGCCGATCTGGTCTTTCACAATAAAGTGATAGATGGAACTGCTATGAAACGACTTATTAGCAGATTAATAGATCATTTCGGAATGGCATATACATCACATATCCTGGATCAAGTGAAGACTCTGGGTTTCCAACAAGCCACTGCTACATCTATTTCATTAGGGATTGATGATCTTTTAACAATACCTTCTAAGGGATGGTTAGTCCAAGATGCTGAACAACAAAGTTTTATTTTAGATAAACACCATCATTATGGGAATGTACACGCGGTAGAAAAATTACGTCAATCCATTGAGATATGGTATGCTACAAGTGAATATTTGAGACAAGAAATGAATCCTAATTTTCGGATGACTGATCCATCTAATCCAGTCCATCTAATGTCCTTTTCGGGAGCTCGAGGAAATGCATCTCAGGTACATCAATTAGTAGGTATGAGAGGATTAATGTCGGATCCCCAAGGACAAATGATTGATTTACCCATTCAAAGCAATTTACGTGAAGGACTTTCTTTGACAGAATATATAATTTCCTGCTACGGAGCTCGAAAAGGAGTCGTGGATACTGCTGTACGAACATCAGATGCTGGATACCTCACGCGTAGACTTGTTGAAGTAGTTCAACACATTATTGTACGTAGAACAGATTGTGGTACTATCCGAGGTATTTCCGTGAGTCCTCGAAATGGTGGTGACAGAAAAAATTTTTGTCCAAACCCTAATTGGTCGTGTATTAGCGGACGATATATATATGGGGATACGCTGCATTGCCACTCGAAATCAAGATATTGGGATTGGACTTGCCAATCGATTCATAACTTTTCGAGCACAACCAATATATATTCGAACCCCCTTTACTTGCAGGAATACATCTTGGATCTGTCAATTATGTTATGGTAGAAGTTCCACTCACGGCGATCTGGTTGAATTGGGGGAAGCTGTAGGTATTATTGCGGGGCAATCAATTGGGGAACCAGGGACTCAACTAACATTAAGAACTTTTCATACGGGTGGAGTATTCACGGGCGGTACTGCCGAACATGTACGAGCTCCTTCTAACGGAAAAATAAAGTTCAACGAGTATTTGGTTCATCCCACACGTACCCGTCACGGGCATCCTGCTTTTCTATGTTCTATAGACTTGTATGTAACTATTGAGAGTCGGGATATTCTACATAGTGTGAATATTCCTCCCAAAAGTTTGATTTTAGTTCAAAATAATCAATATGTAGAATCTGAACAAGTTATTGCTGAGATTCGTACTGGAACGTCTACTTTTCATTTTAAAGAGAAGGTCCGAAAACATATTTATTCTGAATCAGAGGGAGAAATGCACTGGAGTACCAATGTCTACCATGCACCCGAATATACATATAGTAACGTTCATCTATTACCAAAAACAAGTCATTTATGGCTATTAGCAGGAAGTCCGCGCGGATCCAGTATAGTGTCTTTTTCACTCCACAAAGATCAAGATCAAATTCATTTTTATTCTTTTTCTGTCGACGAAAGATATATCTCTGACTTCTCAATTACTAATGATCAAGTAAGGCATAAATTGTTGGATCCTTCTGTTAAAAAAGATAGGGAAATTTTTGACTATTCAAGACTTGATCAAATCATCCGCAATAGGCATTTGGATTTTATATATCTTTCGATTCTCCAAGAGAATTCTGATTTATTGGCGAAAAGGCGAAGAAATAGATTTAGCATTCCATTACAATATAATCCAGAAGGAGAGAAAGAACTAATACCCTCTTTTGGTATTTCGATTGAAATACCCACAAATGGTATTTTACATAGAAATAGTATTCTTGCTTATTTTGACGATCCACAATATAGAAGAAACAGTTCGGGAATTACTAAATATGGGACCGTAGAGGTGGATTCAATCGTAAAAAAAGAAGATTTGATTGAGTATCGAGGAGTAAAAGAATTTAGTCCAAAATACAAAATGAAAGTGGATCGGTTTTTTTTTATTCCTGAAGAGGTGCATATCTTACCCGGATCTTCGTACCTAATGGTCCGGAACAATAGTATCATTGAAGTAGATACACAACTCGCTTTAAATACAAGAAGCCAAGTAGGTGGATTAGTCCGAGTGGAGATAAAAAAAAAAAGTATTGAACTGAAAATTTTTTCTGGGGATATTCATTTTCCCGGAGAGACAGATAAGATATCTAGACACAGCGGCATTTTAATACCACCGGGAATGAAAAAAAAAAATTCTAAGGAATCAAAAATTTTGAAAAATTGGATTTATGTCCAACGAATCACACCCATTAAAAAAAAGTATTTTGTTTTGGTTCGGCCCGTAATCACATATGAAATAGCTGATGGGATAAATTTAGCAAAACTTTTCACTCAAGATCTCTTGCAGGAAAAAGATAATGTCCAACTTAGAATTGTCAATTATATCCTTTATGGAAATGGAAAGTCAATTCGTGGAATTTTTCACACAAGTATTCAATTAGTTCGGACTTGCTTAGTATTGAATTGGGACCAAGAAAAAAATGGTTCTATAGAAGAAGTTCATGCTTCTCTTGTTGAGGTAAGGGCAAATGATCTGATTCAAAATTTCATAAAAATTGAGTTAGTAAAGTCTAATCTTTCATATGCCGAAAAAAGGTATGATACGGCGGGTTCGGGATTGATCCCCGATAATGGATTAGATTGCACCAATATCAACCCTTTTTTTTCGAAAGTGAAGATTTCAGTAGTTACTCAGCATCAAGCAACTATTGGTACATTGTTGAATCAAAATAAGGCTTTGATAATTTTGTCATCATTCAATTGTTCTCGAGTTGGCCCATGTCCATTCAATGGTTCGAAATATAACATCACGGCAAAAGAATTGAATCCCATAATTCTAATTAGGGATTTGTTGGGTCCCCTAGGTACTATTGTATCTAAAATAGTGAACTTTTATTCAGCTTACTATTTAATAACTCATAATCAGATCTTGGTAAACAAATATTGGATACTTGATAATTTGAAAGCGACTTTCCAAGTACTTGAAGTACTTAAATACTGTTTAATAGATGAAAATAGAAGGATTTATAATCCCAACCCATGCAATACCATCATTTTGAATCCATCCCATTTGAATTGGTGCTTTTTACATCACAATTATTGTGAAGAAACATCCACAATAATTAGCATTGGACAATTTATTTGTGAAAATCTATGTCTAGTTAAATATGGGACACATATAAAAAAATCTGGTCAAATTTTAATTGTTCATGTTGATTCCTTAGTTATAAGATCAGCTAAGCCGTATTTGGCTACTCCAGGAGCGACTGTTCACGGACATTACGGAGAAACCCTTTCTGAAGGAGATACATTAGTTACATTTATATATGAAAAATCCCGATCTGGTGACATAACGCAGGGACTTCCAAAAGTGGAGCAAATCTTAGAAGTGCGTTCGATTGGTTCAATATCGATGAACCTTGAAAGGAGAGTCGAAGGTTGGAACGAACGTATACCAAGAATTCTTGGAATTCCTTGGGGATTCTTAATTGGAGCTGAGCTAACTATAGCCCAAAGCCATATCTCTTTGGTTAATAAGATCCAAAAGGTTTATCGATCTCAAGGGGTGCAGATCCATAATAGACATCTAGAGATTATTGTACGACAAGTAACATCAAAAGTGTTGGTTTCAGAAGACGGAATGTCTAATGTTTTTTCGCCTGGAGAATTAATCGGATTGCTACGAGCAGAACGAGCAGGGCGTGCTTTAGACGAAGCGATCTGTTATCGGGCAATTTTATTAGGAATAACGAGGGCATCTCTGAATACTCAAAGCTTCATATCTGAAGCAAGTTTTCAAGAAACTGCTAGAGTTTTAGCAAAAGCTGCTCTACGGGGGCGTATTGATTGGTTGAAGGGTCTGAAAGAAAATGTAGTTCTGGGGGGAATTATCCCTATCGGTACCGGATTTAAAAAATTAGTGCACCGTTCAAGGCAAGACAAAAACATTCATTTTGAAATAAAAAAGAAAAATGTATTCAAGTTGGAAATGAGAGATATTTTGTTACACCATCGAGAATTTTTTTGTTCTTGTAGCCCAAAGAATTTCCATGACACATTAGAAAATTCATTTACGCGATTTCATAATTCCTAAGCAGATATTTTTTCTTTTTCCTTTCTAGTTTTGTTAAGTAAAAAAATGAGGTAAGTAATAAAAAAAATTAATAGTTCGGACTATGTATCAATGGTCAACCTCATTATAAGGTTCCGTAGGAACAATTAGTTATTTCTAAAAAAAAAAAAGAGAAAGCGCGTGAAAAATGACAAGAAGGTATTGGAACATCCATTTGGAAGAGATGATGGAGTCGGGAGTTCATTTTGA
This sequence comes from Allium fistulosum, assembly GCA_030737815.1. Classification (NCBI taxonomy): domain Eukaryota; kingdom Viridiplantae; phylum Streptophyta; class Magnoliopsida; order Asparagales; family Amaryllidaceae; genus Allium; species Allium fistulosum. Next base: position 9,979 of record JASFAW010000164.1, on the reverse strand, counting down.
TCATGGTACTAAGAAATGGAATCCTAGAATGGTCCCTTACATTTCTGCAAAGAGTAAAGGTATTCATATTACAAATCTTACTAGAACTGCTCGTTTTTTATCAGAAGCCTGTGATTTCGTTTTTGATGCAGCAAGTCGAGGAAAACCTTTTTAATGGTTGAAAAATAAAGCAGCGGATTTAGTAGTCTCAGCTGCAATAAGGGCTCGATGTCATTATGTTAATAAAAAATGGCTCGGTGGTATGTTAACGAATTGGTCCACTACAGAAACGAGACTTCATAAGTTCAGAGACTTAAGAGGAGAACAAAAGATGGGGAAACTCAACCGTCTCCCTAAAAGAGATGCAGCAATGTTGAAGAGAAAATTATCGACTTTGCAAACATATCTGGGTGGGATCAAATATCTGACTGGGTTGTCCGATATTGTAATCATCGTTGATCAGCAAAAAGGATATACAGCTCTTCGAGAATGTGTCATTTTTGGAATTCCAACAATTTGTTTAATCAATACAAATTGTGACCCGGATCTTGCAGATATTTCGATTCCAATCAACGGTGACGTTATAGCTTCAATTCGATTGATTCTTAACAAATTAGTATCCGCAATTTGTGAGGGTCGTTCTAGCTATATAAGAAGTCATTGATTATGATTATGTTATGATTAAGAATAATAAGATTAGTTAATTATTTTGATTTCTTAGATTGGTTACTATTCTTGTCTTGCATTTTTAAAAAGAGATAAAATGGGATATTATGTTATGTGATTTCTTGGTATTTTAAATATATGATTAATGATGAAAGTAGATAAGTTGAAAAAGAGATGGTTGAATCAAAATAATTTTTTTTTTTAGTTTGATTTCTGTCAGAGGGCAATATGAATGTTATACCATGTTCCATTAAAACACTCAAAGGATTCTACGATATATCAGGTGTAGAAGTAGGCCAACATTTATATTGGAAAATAGGAGGTTTACAAATTCATGCTCAAGTACTTATCACTTCTTGGGTAGTAATTGCTATCTTATTAGGGTCAGTTATCATAACTGTTCGGAATCCACAAACTATTCCTACCGACGGGCAGAATTTCTTTGAATATGTTCTTGAATTTATTCGAGACTTGAGTAAAACTCAGATTGGAGAAGAATATGGGCCTTGGGTTCCCTTTATTGGAACCATGTTCTTATTTATTTTTGTTTCTAATTGGTCTGGAGCTCTTTTACCTTGGAAAATCATACAGTTACCTCATGGAGAGTTGGCTGCCCCCACGAATGATATAAATACTACTGTTGCTTTAGCTTTACTCACGTCCGTGGCATATTTTTATGCGGGTCTTACCAAAAAAGGATTGGCTTATTTTGGAAAATACATTCAACCAACTCCAATCCTTTTACCAATTAACATCCTAGAAGATTTCACAAAACCTTTATCTCTGAGTTTTCGACTTTTCGGAAATATATTGGCGGATGAATTAGTAGTTGTTGTTCTTGTTTCTTTAGTACCTTCAGTAGTTCCTATCCCTGTCATGTTTCTTGGATTATTTACAAGCGGTATTCAAGCTCTCATTTTTGCAACTTTAGCCGCGGCTTATATAGGGGAATCCATGGAGGGTCATCATTGATTAGTTTTCAAAAGAGTCTTCTTTTTTTAAGCTTACCCCGACTGAGGCAATGCATGGTTCAAGAAAATATACTTGGTTCGGTAACATATACATATATAGATAGAAATAAGAAATCCATATGTATATATGACTAGAGTTCTAAGAGGAAAGATAGACGATATTACGAAGGATGGGTTAGGGAGATCACACTAGATATATGTCTATATGTAATGTCTATAAGTCCAGCTACAGTTCCTGTATATTTTTCGACGAATTATTCTAGAATCTGATTCAATAAAAAATGCGGGCGGTTTCCGTTATGAAAGAAACAAATGTATATGTGATAGTAGATATATATTAGTTATATATAGGGTTTATCCCTATCTATATATATTTTTTTCGAAGTTTTAGTTACTTCGATTCGATATTTTTTAGTGATCAAATAAGTAAGAATTCCTTGGTTGATTGTATCATTAACCATTTTTTTTTGGTGCGAGGAACCTATCATCATGAATCCACTGATTTCTGCCGCTTCCGTTATTGCTGCTGGATTGGCCGTAGGGCTTGCTTCTATTGGACCTGGAGTTGGTCAAGGTACTGCTGCAGGCCAAGCCGTAGAAGGTATTGCGAGACAACCAGAAGCAGAAGGAAAAATAAGAGGCACCTTATTGCTTAGTCTAGCTTTTATGGAAGCTTTAACCATTTATGGGCTCGTTGTGGCATTAGCACTTTTATTTGCAAATCCTTTTGTTTAATTTCATCCTAGAACGAAAATGTAAAAAAGTGCATGACACACTTTTTCTTATTTTATTAATTCGTTGCGGTTTGCTTCTGTGAATTATATCACTACTTTACTCCTACAATTATGTATTTGTTGGAACAA
>JASFAW010000164.1:0-2500 GCA_030737815.1 Allium fistulosum | reverse complement strand
AAAAATTGTCTTTATTGTTACTTCAATAACTTCAATAACAAGTATCTTTGATTTGATATAATAAAAACAAAAAATGAAATCATTTGATCTATGAAATGATTGATTCATCAGAAGTAATGTAATAACCCGGCCTGGTTAAGTACTGGCCGGGGGAATGGACTTTTCTTACAAAATAAAAATCAAGGAAGTAATTCAATTTAATTTTTTTTTACTTCGCCTGTCACACCACATAAAAAATTTTCAATTTGAATTGGGAGAGATGGCTGAGTGGACTAAAGCGACAGATTGCTAATCCGTTGTACGAGTTATTTGTACCGAGGGTTCGAATCCCTCTCTCTCCGCTCCCCTCGATCGCTTCAGACTTTCAAAATCTTTTTTTTTTTATTTTATTCCTCACGTCCAGGATTACGGACCGGATCATTAGATAAGAATCCAAAGATGAAGAGAGAAACAAAAAATATGACTACTGTGTAAACAAAGAGTTTGAGAGTAAGCATTACACAATCTCCAATATTTTTTTTGAAAAGGGAAATAGATTGCCTATTTTTTATCACATACACTATGTTGACATAGTGCCCCAAAAAGAAACCAAAAAGAAAATGAAGTCTTTTCTTGAAAAAGGTAATTTTTACTAATTTTTTGTTTTTGTAATGTAATAATAATAAGAAAAGCAAGATTCTGATTCCTTCATTACCAAAAATTTTTGGTATTTTTGGTCATATCCATTATTTGGTATTGTGGGGTCTTTAGAAAGTCCTTGTTTACTGGAAGGTCAGAACGAGGAAATAAGTTGATCAAAATTTATCACCGTGCGATTATTCAATATAATACAAGAACAAGAATTTCTATTTTCGAATGGAGGGTTCATAATGTAAAATTTATAAGATCTTATAAATTTTTAGAAAATTTTTTTCGTAAAAATCATGAATTTTTCGGAGCATTAAAGAGTTTATCGAAAACTTACAGCAGCTTGCCAAACAAAGGCTAAGAGCAAAAATAGTACAGGTATGACAGGCATAACATCTACGATAGGATTGAAAAAGGCATAAGCCTCGGGCAATTTGCCGAAGAAAAAACTACTCGAAGAAAGGGTAGAATTAAGACAGATACAGATTAAACTAAAGATATTAAGCATAACAAACATTTCATTCTTGTAGATTAGAAAATTAGATTTTGATTGAGTTCTTTTTATGAGGGAAAAATTAAAAGGTAGGTCAAAAAACCTTCTTGTTCTTCGAACGCTCTCAAATCAAAAATCTTCCCTTTCATTCTCAAATGAGAATACAAGGAATTTTAGTTTCATACAATATCTTAATTTAATTTTATGGAATGATCAATCATTTTTTTCTATATTTTCATGTGTTGAACCCTAGCAGTAATATATTTCATATATATTTGAATTGGGATTGACGAACGACTAATACCAATATTAGTCTTTATTAGTATCAAAGAGAAATTCGAAATCGAAATGGGGCGTGGCCAAGTGGTAAGGCAACGGGTTTTGGTCCCGTTATTCGGAGGTTCGAATCCTTCCGTCCCAGAGCGTCTACATGAGAAATTTTTCTTTAATCTTGGATATAGTGTCACCTTTTGTTCTGATTTTTCTATAAAAATAAAACTTTTTTCATTTAGTTTTTCACAAATGCGATTGAGTGTACGGGTAGAAATAAAGAGATTTCATTGAATTCTAAATTCAAAACAATTTTTGGGTATATCATTAAGAGACTACTATTTTAATAGTCATATTGAAGTAAGTTACTTAGGAAAACTCTTTTTTCCATGAAATCTGAATTCTCGTATTATGTAATTTATTATGGAATTCTGAATTGAAAGAGAAAAAGAGATCCTTTTCTATTTCATACTCATGAAAACAAAAATTCTTTTTTTTATGAACCTGGGTACTCGAAGAAATTTGAAAAATCTATATTATAAATATAGAGAAACTTATGACTTTTTCGAGTTATTGGAATAGCTTATATTTTGTTAATAACTGATTTTATTCCGGAATTGGAAAATCCATAGGGCCGTTCTTTTTAGATTTAGAGTTTATTTGTTCGAGAAGAATTTTTTCCATAATTTAACATAACATCCCGAATGATCTGTTGAAGATTTTAATTAGATTTAAGGAAATGGATTCACTTTTCTTTTTTCTTTTTTAGAAATTTCTTTCACCCCATAGGATAGAGGGGCGAAATAACTTAAATCCTTTATAATATAAGACTTTTTTCCAGATAATTATTTACCTTTCCCTAGATACATACATAAAAAATATTTTGTATCATTGAGCCAATGACTATTCATGATTCCATATTGAATCAATTGCATACCGTTTCAAAATAAAATTTAAAATGAGAGGAGTGTTATGGTAAAACTTCGTTTAAAACGATGTGGTAGAAAGCAACGTGCGACTTGAAGGACATAATTCACTGTGGATTCTTACATCCGTCATTTTCTATAGGAATGAAGATGCTCTTGAATCGACATAGTTTGTTCTGTTCCT